>CAOGCB011632547.1:0-11987 GCA_948266635.1 Cnidoscolus chayamansa | reverse complement strand
GACATCCAGCTGTATGGATCCTCCCATACGGCGTCGTGGAATGTGAAGGATTGGGGTTTCTGCGGCGGTTTGGGAGGTTTTGGTGGTGCTGTTGGTGTTGGTTGCTTCGGCTGCTTGTAGTGGCGAACACGGAGGATAGTGGTGGTGAAACGGTGGTTACGCCGGATGGCCGTTCGAAGAGAGAGCATGATTTTGTATGGGGTTTTAGGGGTTTGGGGTCAACAGGATTTTCTGGGGTTTAAGGAGAGAATAACAGTAGCGAATTTCTGGTGATCCCACTGACAGGTAAAAAGTGTGCAATCGCCAACGTGTCAATAATATATTGGTCAAAAGATTAAAAGGCGCCAAATTTCATATAAATAAATGGACTCTATGCAACTTAATTCGAAATAAAATAAAATATCTTTATTCGTTGAAATATTCTAAAATTTATGAAATTTATAACTTTTAAATTAATAACCATAAATATATATATATATATATATAAAGCTGAAACTAGAAATAACAAATATGTCTGCCATGAGAATTCCATTTCCTCATAGGTAATAATGAGATGCTTCTATTTTCAGCTTTTCTCGAGTCCAAGAACACTGCAACAAGAGTATCAATCACCATACACGACCACCCACCAGAGAGACTGCCGCAGAAACCAAATCCAGTTAGCGAAGAAGCAACGGATTCCACCACGCCTTCTTGATCTTCGTGTGGCTGGCTGCTGCAGCTTTCAGATTTTAGCCAGTCTTTTCATATTATGCTATCTCTTCGTATCAAAATCGACATAAGCAAAATCTTTCTCTTTTCATATCATGCTATCTCCAAGCATGTCTTGTTTATAAACAAGTCTCTGCATGCTTAAACACAAGTTGTGTTAAGAAGAAGATGAAGCTAAAACGGATCGCTGAAACTAAATTCTTCAAGGTTTTGGTTGATGACTTCACGGAGAAACTTGTAATGTTCTCTCATCTTTTTGCTTCTTGAAAAAAGTTGATGGTTATTGCTCTTGCTTCTCTTTTAATAATATATATGTTGCTGTGAACTTGTTTGTTGGCAGACGATACCACCATTGTTTATGAGGGCATTCAAGGAAAGCATGCCTATGGAGCCAATCCTAGAATCCGAGAAAGGAAAATTTCCTGTATCAGTGGAAAGTAACGACAATGGCTTCTTCTTCTTCAATCGTGGATGGGGCCAGTTCGTGAAAGATCATGACTTACAGACGGGTGATTTCCTAGTTTTCAATCTTGTTGACGATAAAACTTTTGAAGTGGACATATATGGACGAACTTGCTGCTTGAAGGGCCTTAACCTAGATTTTCATGAGAAGGGTACTAGCTGCAAGGATCGGGAGGTCAACGTTACTCCAAAGAAAGAAATATCCTTCAAAAAACGGGGTCGTCCTAAGTTACATCATCGCAAGAAACCACAAGTTTATGCAAGAAAATCAGGTATGTTCTCTCTATCTCTTTGTTTCAGTCGGTATATATACTGGGCATAAAGTTAGAAACTGACCCTTAAATTTTTTTTGTCTCATGCTAGGTGGGAATGCTCAACGAAGGCCAAAGGTCCAGGAGAACACTGAAATGAGCCACAGAGAAAGGGTAGCTGAAGCAATACGAGCGATTGACCCAAAGCATCCTTTTTTTAAGCTGGCTTTGCAGAATTGCCAGAAATACACTTTGGTATTCCTTCTTCATTTACCTTGTAAAATCTATTAGTTGGTTCACCATTCACGTACTTGTTGTGCAATAGGTGGTGCCCAAAAGGTTCGTTGACAAGGCAGGGCTGGAAAGCAAGAGGAACGCAGTGATCAAAGATTCTCAGGGGAGGGTTTTCTCAGTTGACATAAGGGTTGCCAATAGGCAGGTTCGCTTAAGCACTGGTTGGTCTGCATTTTATAAAGCTAATGGGCTGGCTACAGGGGACACTTGTGTCTTCCAGTTTTCACCTGAAAAGGGTAATCTCATTGAAGTTCAGATCATAAAGAAGGAGGCAGAGATCAAGTCATAGAACTTTTTGTCACAGTGACAGAAATAGAATGCAAGAACTTTGTTTGTAAATCTTGTAAGAACTTTGTTTCGGTAAGATTTGAAGATATTCTCCATATCATTTTCTTCTAAAATGCTAGCATGAGGAGGTCAAATTTGTTTGAGAGACTGCTAAAAGAAGGCTCCATTGATGATGAGAGAAAGGAACTCCATATTTGGAACGAGGAAGAGAGCTATCTTTAGCTATTAAACTATTTCTGAAAATTATATAACTAATTGATGAAACACTCATTGATAATGAATATCGGAATCAAATAAAAAAATTCACAATAAATATATAAATTTATCAATGAAAATAAAGATATTTTTTAAGAAATTCTAAATAGAATGATCAATTAAAATTCAAAGAAATACGCTGCATTAATCAGAAGAGACCCAATTAATTGTAGAAATTAGTGCAAGCCCTAATAGATTCCATATATTCTCACAACTTGAATTGAAAATAAAATCGAGCAGAACTGATGGGAAGCTGAGATCTGACCCAAAATCGGCCCGAAATCTACCATTTCAAACCCAAGAAAGAGGCTGGTCGTGGTGGGGTTCGTGGTCCTCTAACGCTCAATATCCAATAAAAAGAACAAAATTGAAGTCAAATATTTGCAGGTTTCAGGTGTCCTACTTGCTACATGGATTCCCAAGTGCGGTTTCTTTTTCTTTGTACATGGGTTCTCTCAAAGGGAAAGTTGCACAATTATGGAGCGAGAACCCCATTTCTTCAAAGTTATTCTTGATGTTTCTATCCGGGAGGGAAAACTTGTAAGCTTTCTTGGTTCTCTCGCTTTCCTTCTGCTTTTAATTTGTGTGTTGCTTTCTTAAAATTTGTCTGGTTTTTGTTGGATGATGCTAAGCATAAACTGATTTTTGTTATGCATTATTTCTGATGTTATGTAATGATTTTTTTCTGCATATATAGTGGAGCAAGAATGTGTACTTGTTTTGCTTTAAAATCCTTTCTGGACTAGTTATTGAAGTATTATTAACCATGAAATCTTGTGACTCACTTTCTTTTGAAAACCCATTTGGGTTCTTAACCAAGTTCTCTGTCAATCTTTTGGCAGATGGATGTTAATTAAGTTCATCAGGCAAATATATTTTCTAATTATTGCAAATGGGAAAATGCTTAACTTGCATGCTAGATGATGATTTTTGTGTATGTGATGTTTTGGCCTTGAAGAGTATATATCTGTATTAATCGGTGTGGTCAAATAGTGATATTTCGTCTTATTGCAAGTGTTCTGCTTGAACACCAGTTGTGCAATTTTCAAGTAAAATTAAAGGCTCAAATCATTTCAATTTTATGATTGCTCTGCATTTCATCTGCTCATATGGATATGTAATCAGGAGATTCCCAAAAAGTTCATAAGGAAGCATGGAAAGGATTTGCCAAGTCCAGTAATCCTCAAGGTTCCCAATGGTACTGTATGGCAAGTAGATCTGTTCAAATGTGATGGTGAGGTTTGGCTGGAGAATGGCTGGCAAGAATTCGCTAAGCATCACTCTCTAGACCATGGGTACTTTTTAGTTTTTAAATATGAAGGTCATGGCCATTTCTGTGTATTCATACTTGACAAGAGTGCATCAGAGATACAGTATCCATGTAAAGGCATCTGCACTGTGGATCAAAATCGTGAACCTGTGGATGAAAATAATGAAGATGATGATGTCTCTGTCGAAATCATTGATGATCTGTCTCGAAGAAGAAAAGCTTGGGAGACTAAAACCTCGGATTTGTTGTTTTGCAGTTCAACTGCATGTCTTAGCAATCATGCCACTTCATGTACTTCTATAAAAGTTGAGAGTTCGCGTTGTTCCAAGAGAGAATATGGAGGTATGTTTTCACTACATCATCCGCTTTTCGTCCTAAAAGGGCAAAAAAAAGATCATCTTGTAGTTATGATGATGCTCAAATTTGGTGCTAAAAATTATGAACAAGGAAATGCTAGCACTCACCACCCATTTATAATCCAAGAATCCTGAATTCCAAAAAGAAATTTAAAGATGAACGTATTAATTTTTGAGAAGAAACAATGTTCATTCATTATTTATTGAGTTAATGTAGGAAAGCTCAAGCGATTGACAATAAGCAAAAAGGAGGCTGGTAGGCAGGGAAAGTGGAGTAATTCTAAAGCTCTTGACGATGCAAACAAGTTCAGCTCGAGTTATCCATTCTTCAAGGCTGTTGTCTGCGTAGACAATGTGAAGCGCTCTATTGTGGTAAGGCCGTTAACTCGTTTATGTTCAAACATAGTTAAGTTATAAGTTCAAACTTCAACCAAATGAACAAAACCATATATAATATCATAAGTAAATTTCTAGAGTTTGCATTAATCTTGCTGAGTGAAAGTAGTTCATTTTCTACTTTCTCGACAGAAGAATCTATCTACTTTTACATAAATTCAGTATCTTAACTTACATCTAGGTGGTCTTTCTTATGTGTGCTCTCTCTCTCTCTCTCTCTCTCACACACACACACACGCGCGCGCGCATAAAAAATAAAATTGCAGAGTGATACTATTAAAATGTAAATTTTGCAGTCTGTACCAGTCAACTTCTGCCGGATGTATATTAAGGACAATGTAGTGAATTTAACACTTCAAGTTGCTGATAGATTATGGCCTGTGAAGTTGATAAGATATTCAAAGTGGAGTGTAGTCAAGTTTTGCAACGGTTGGACTGTGTTTGCAAGGGAAAATTCACTAGAAATGGGAGATGTTTGCATCTTTGAGCTGATAAAGAGTGATGTGCTGAAAGTAACCATCTTCAGATGTGATGAATAACACTTTCTGTTGCCATTATTTTCTTCTTTTCTTTAGTAGTTGAAACATGGAAACAAACTATGAGATTTGGAACTTAATTTCTAGAACGGAACATTGTTATGTTTAAGTTCTTTCATACCACTTCCTTTTTATTATTTTTTTGTACAATTGACTTAATTAGACTCAAACTCGAGATCTCACCGCACTTATACACATCGAAAGGTAGTTTCTTCCTTTTGTCATTTCGTTATAGTAATTCTCTTAATTGATTCAGAACTGAAATCAGTATGATTAAATTCGAGTTTAAAATTATTCAACTATATTTATAACATAATGAATAAAATGTAAAAATAACATTTTGATTTGTAAATAAAAGAAAATGTTTAATTATAATTTATAATAAATATAATAAATTAATTATAATGAAATAAATTATTAATTATTTATCGATAAAATATTATAATTATTTTTTATATAATATTTTATTATTTATAGTGTTGGTCAACGTAACAGTTACAGAGCAAGTTGCAATTATACTGTAGTAAATAGAGTATATATAACTGAAAAATAAGTAAATTATTTTCAGTTATTTTCACGTAGACGTAACATGCAATTGAAAGGTCCTGTGTTAAGGCGGATTCTTGGATAGACTTGCACTGCATCTTCATCTTCAAGTAATAGTAGTAGTAGTTTTCATTTCCATCAATTCCAGTTTCTCTCTTTCTCTCTGTATCCTCAAAAAAGATGGTGAAATCTCCCCCAAATCTTCCTTCCTCTCTTGAGTTCTTCAAAGTTTTTCTCTCCAGTGTCAGCTCAAGCCAACTGGTACTCTCTCTCTCTCTCTTTATCTCTTTATTCGTGGATATTTCATTGATGCTTCTTTTGGTTTCTGACTCAACCCTAGTTAATTATTTTATTTATCATGTATAATCAAATCCAATATATGGGTTTTACATATTCTTTTATCCTTTCTCTCTCTTTCTCTCCCACTCTCTCAATATATATATATATGCGGATAGACCGTATACAATTAGTTCCGACTGAAATTCAAATTCGAAACTTTAATAAGCTAAAACCCATTTATCAAATACGTGTTATGAAAATGGGGATTTTGTTGGATTTGCTTGAGCTCAATTCAATTGAACTTTGTAGTACTCCATGTATGGAAAGTTATATTATGCGGCATTAATTATTTACTCAATTATGTGTTGATATTAAACAAAAAGCATCTGAATGTTTCAGATCTTACCTCCGGCTTTTGTCATGCAATTGAATGGTACTATAATGAAAGATGCTACTCTAAAAGATCATAATGGGAAGCTGTGGGATGTCCAAATAGAAAAGACTGAAAAAGACTTGATTATTAAAAAGGGTTGGCAAGAATTTGCAAGTCATCACTCTTTAGTTGATGCAGATTTTCTAGTTTTTAAGTATGATGGGAATTCTCAATTTCGTGTCAAATTATATGGTAAAAATGGATTGAAGATTGAAAATGCTCTTCCAAATAAAGTGTCCAGCACTCATATGGAGGAATCAGAAACGGAAGAAGAGAAGAATAGGAGCCACTCTGCTAGTGGTTGCAAACGGAAGTACTCAGCAATTGCATCCAGAAAAAATGAACATGGTAATTGTTGTTAAGTTTATTTATTTTCTTGTCTCTTTACAGACTCATTCACTTGTAATACAAAGCTTTTCAACCTTACAGGTAGATCTGGAGGAAGCCGTTACAAATTGAGACAAGCTGCAGGTTCATCTGGAGGAAGTCAATCCAAATTGAGCAAGACTGCAGGTTCATCTGGTGGACATCAATCGGAGTTGAGACAGGCTGCACAAGGGCGTCAATACAAGTTGAGAAATGCTGAAGGTTCATATGGAGGAAGTGAATCCAAATTGAGACAGCCAACAGGATCATCATCCACTGGAAGAAGAAATGAATTAAGACAGAATACAGTTACAAGAAATGGAGAATGCAAGATTGACAGAGCATATGTCACCCCAGAAAATCCACATTTTGCGACAATTGTGACACGATCAACAAAATATAATGTGGTATTTTTTTTCTCATCTTTTCTTTTTCTCTGCCATTATGTATTCATTATCATTACATTTTCAATTGGCTGCATTTGTGAAGGAAGAAAAAGAACGAATGCAATTTGGAACTGTTCTTCATTCAATAAATTTCAGTTAAGGACTGTTATTAATGTCTGGAATTATAGTCAAATAGGTTTCAACATCTATGAAGAATGAAGATTTAACAGTTATTATGTGGGTGAAGTTTTATGTTGACAATTTCATCTGATGCAGTTAACTCAAGCATTCTGGTTTGATTATATTACCAGAAACTGGTCAATTAGGACCGCTCCATTGGTTGGCTTTTGGTCTGAACTGAAAACTCCTATAAAATATTGTGAAAGAGTTGGAAAACAGCAATCATTTTATTGCTGAGTCTTCGGAATTGATTTTCTTCTTTGCTTTATGGGGAAAAGAACACAGAAAAGGGAACCCAAAAACCAAGAGAGAAAAAAAAAATGGATAAAGAGCTCGTTTATCCATGTGGTAAGCTATAATGGATAAAGAATTGGTTTATCCATGTGGTAAGCTATATATAATACTTAAACCTCAGTGGATCTGAACTAAACCTATAATCTCTAGTTGTGTGCATTTCTGTTCTCAGACCACCTTCTGAAAATCTTTATTCAACAATTGGAGTTTGTTTCTTTCTGATGTCTATTGCATATTCTTCTGCAATTTTTCTTATTTCAAGAATAGCTCTTTGAACCTTTTCTTTGTTAATACTGTTGCTGGGATGTCTCATAGAACTGTTACTGGTTGCAGCATATTCATAAGTCAGTGGTGAAAACACACAACCTTAAATTGCAGGAAAATATGACACTTTGTGATGAGAATGGGCAGTTATGGCCTGTGAAAGTCATTGTCAGAGATGGTGGTCGGATATGTATTAGCAAAGGCTGGTTTAATTTCCGTGTGAAGCACAAATTGGCAATGCAAGACATGTGTGTTTTTGAGTTTATACCCACAGAAGATAACATCTGCAATGTAATTCATGTGCAAATTATTCGAAGAAATGGTGAATTTGATATGAGAAGAGCTCAACCCAACTAAACTTAGCCACCAAGGAATACTTATTAGATTGAGCTCAGCCTTTGCTATGTTGTTTCCAAATTTTTGCTGTGAGCTGAATTCTCTTCCCCCTGCTGCTTCAGAATTCCCATTGAGAAGGCCTGAGAGCTTGTCCAACCTTTGATGCAAGAAGATATTAGTATGTAATATTGGCATTGTTAAGGGATTTATTTTTAGTTCTTTGAATTATGACACTTATATATAAATGAGTTGGCAATTTATAAAATATGACAAATTTAATTTAATTTGAATTAGTGAATGCAAGTTCAAATTTAATTTTATATAGATTATTTATTGATGCAGTTCTTTTAGCGATTTTAAATAATACATTTAGCTTAAATCCTACATCTACCATTTGAGCTAAAGGCCATTTGAAAAGATAGTTTTAATAGTGCAATATCATGTTGATTAGCAAGTAATGCAATTAAGCAAAGGCAAAAGGGAGCTTTACAGCAAGACTCATCTGTCGAACAAGGACGAAAGTCGATTTTAGTGATCATTGTGAAAGAGCCGTCGCTCAACTAAAAAATAATGATTTTTTTAATATTTAGAGATATATTTAAGTGTTGTGAAAAATGTTAAAATTTAAGATTGAAAATGTGCATTTAGCATCAAATAAATGTATTCTCTTTATTTAGTGTCGCATGAAAACTTAAAATCTCAATGAACTGTTATATATGAATATGGAGCACAATATAAACGAGAGGATGATAAATGGAAGGGAATCGTTGAGAGAAAATGAAAAAACATATTCTCCTAACCAAAGGAACACTGTCTGTCATGTGAGAAAAATAATTTACGTAATCCACCTGTCAATTACCCATCGCCTGTGTGGTTTCCATAGTTATCAGCTATAATGTGATCTCTCTTTCAGGTTGCCAAGAACTGCGGAAGACTAAACGATGGTCCATCCACTGATCACACCTAGTACTACACTAACGTAGAATTATGCTTTGTCTTACTCATGCATGCTTGAGATGCTGTGTTTTGTACGGTTTACCTTGTCCACAACCCTCTGTAGAAGTAAATCACGTTTGACTGATATCTCTTTCTTTTATAGTTTTCATCTAAGCAAAGATTGACTTGAAGCTTTTTGCTTTGGCATTCTCTGGGAAAATTTCCATCAGTGATAAAGATTGGGAAAAAAATTTGCTTTTGCATTATGCTTCATCTTGGTTGCTCAGAAAATGCAGGAAAGCTAGCATCTAAAAATGATTGGTTTGTTTATGCCCCACGGCCCCCACCATTAGTCTAGATTTATTTGATCAGGGTGTGTTTTAATTATTTTTTTTTAACTTTTATTTGCTTCCATTTCTTTTTCCAAAATAAGGGCCTAAATAATTGACATTGCATCTAGAGAAAAACTGAGAATTTTTCATTTATTTCTGTATGATTCAATTGCAGGGAATTCAAAAATAGAAAATTTTCAGAGAAAATGGATGTTCCTATGGGATTCTTGAACTACTTTTGCTACTTCATCTTCTTTCTTCCAGCTTTTGCGTTTCTATTCGTCCTTGGAATGATCAAAGTTAGCTCTTTTCTTCTCTCTTTCTGTATTTGAATCTTTGTCAATCCATTGCAAGTTGTTGCTAATCATAAAGCAATGTGATAGGTGCTATTTTCTGCCACTTTGTCTTGCTGGTTATTGCTTTTGGAGATACTGGCATTAGCATAGGTTTATGGCCAGTTCATCTTCATCTTGTTTGGAGTATCTTTTGCTTCGTCAGGTAATTTTCTTTTCAGTTCATTATAAAAGGATTAAACGGTTTGGTCAGTTCTATGAATGTTAACATCTGAACAACTACGTTTCTTTTTTTCTGTTCTTTAAAATTGGAAACAGAACAAAGAAATTTGGCCCATATATATTTCATGAAATTCTTTATGATAGGAGCTGATATACTAAAGCAAGGACTTGTTTGTATTTATATGTGTATGGGTCCTACGTATTAGCTGTACTCATCTCCAAGGGAAATAGAAATCAAATAGTATTTATCTTAACCCAAGACCAAAAAGTATCTTCTCCTTCTGTCTCTGCAATCTCTTATCAAGGCTTGATGGATTCTCTTCTCCAATTGTTATCAACTTCAATCTTTATCCTCCTTTCCCTTGTATTCTCTGTCTACTTTTATCGCTCAAGGAGAGAAACTAGCCGCTGCAGTGTTCCACAGGCAGGTGAGGCTTGGCCTGTGATAGGCCACATGCACCTCTTTGGTGGTCAGCAGCTAACTCACAGAACATTAGGGGCCATGGCTGATAAGTATGGACCTGTGTTCACTATAAAACTAGGTTCACACAGAGTTTTAACAGTAAATAGTTGGGAAATGGCAAGGGAGTGTTTCACTTCACATGATAGAGTTTTCTCCACTAGACCAAGTATTGCAGCCTCAAAGTTGCTAGGCTATGACTTTGCAATGTTTGGCTTTGCTCCTTACGGTTCTTACTGGCGAGAGATGCGTAAAATAGCGACAATTGAACTTCTGTCAACCCATCGGATTGATATGCTAAAGCACATACGAGCTTCAGAAGTGGAAACTGCAATAAGAGAATTATACAAAACATGGGTTGGCAGAAGCACAAAGGAAAGTGGAGTCTCGGTGGATGTGAAGCAGTGGTTTGGAGACTTGACACATAATATAGCTTTGCGAATGGTGGGAGGGAGGCGATGTTTTGGACCAAATGCTGATATGGAGGAAGAAGAAGCCCGGAGATGTCAAAAGGTGATGAGAGATTTTGCTTACCTGTTTGGGGTTTTTGTTTTATCTGATGCAATACCATTTCTTGGTTGGTTGAATTTTAATGGGTATGAGAAATCTATGAAGAGAACTGCCAAGAAATTGGACATTCTCATGGAAGGGTGGCTGCAGGAACATAAACAAAAGCGACTGCTAAGTGGGAAGGAAAGGGAAGAACAAGATTTCATGGATGTGATGCTTCACATGTTGGAAGAAGGAAAAATTTCAGGTTTTGATGCAGACACCATTAACAAGGCTACTTGCCTGGTAAGTACTCAAATTCAGCTATTTCATTGCCCATGGTAGCTAGTGCTGCACAACTAAACTTCGTTTCGCAAAATCCTTTACAATCAAATCATTTCAAGCTACTCAAGTGTTTTCTAGTTAAACTATTTCCATATAAAGATCCATTAGAGGAATGACACTGTTATCCTGGTTCTTTGTTCATAAAAGTCAAGAAACAAGTAACAAGATAAGAGTTACATCATCCTTTTTTTTCCTTTTTAAATGGTCGAAATGATCTCATAATCTTGATTAGCAGCTAGGTAAAAGTCAATATGAGGCCTACAAGTTTTTAGAAAAACAATGGCGGTGGTTTGGATTTTGGTTGGCAAAGATCATCATCATTGTTCTTTTCTGATTTTATATCCAACTTGTTTATTATTATTATTATTATTATTATTTTGGCAGAATTTGATCTTAGCAGGAAGTGACACAGCCATGGTCACTCTGACATGGGCATTATCTTTATTACTCAACAATCCTCATCTGCTCAAGAAGGCTCAGGATGAACTAGACCGACATATTGGTAAAGACAGGCATCTTGATGAAACTGATATAAAAAATTTGATCTATCTTCAAGCCATTGTCAAGGAAACACTGCGCCTATACCCACCAATTCCTATAATTAATCGGGCTGCAATGGAAGACTGCACCCTCTCAGGGGGCTACCAAGTCCCGGCAGGCACACACCTAATGGTAAATGCCTGGAAAATTCATCATGATGAGACAGTTTGGCCAAATCCTGATGAATTCCTGCCTGAGAGATTCTTGACAGGTAACCACAAGGAGACAGACTTGAAGGGACAGAATTTTGAACTCATCCCTTTTGGCTCAGGAAGAAGGTCTTGTCCTGGCATATCACTAGCCCTCCAAGTAGTGCATTTCACCCTGGCTAGTTTCTTGCATTGTTTTGAAGTTGCTAAGCCATCACCAAGTGAAGATGTGGATATGAGTGAGAGCCCAGGCTTGACAAATTTAAAAGCAACCCCACTTCAGGTTCTCCTTGTACCTCGTCTTGGTTCCAGGCTCTA
>CAOGCB011632079.1:0-16002 GCA_948266635.1 Cnidoscolus chayamansa | reverse complement strand
ATTTGCAAAAGAGAAACTTGACCATGCTTAGAATAAAGAGAAATTGGAAGATCCTTTGGAGGTGCCGTGGAGCCAACTGGGTGTTATTATAATGATGCATGCATTGAAAAAGTGGTTTGCTTTTGGACATGGCTGCTGGCTACCAGTACGAGTAGCTTTTATTTATAATGAAGATAAGATCTTATTTTGTAGCTACTACGAACCTTCCCATCTAATATAAGATTAATATCACTTCAACTGACAGCAAATCTTATTTAAAATATAATGACTTCGCAGTTCGAAACCTTGTAACCATTAAAGTGAGAGAATAAATTTTCAGTATCAGTTCGTTAACCATTGTGACCCCTTGATAACTATTTGCAGATGAAATTTTTGCAAATAACATACAACTTAATCCTAACAGACTGAAACAATGATAAGAAAATCCAAGCAGGAGACAATAATATGATTATCTGATGTTGAACTTCAAAGATCTCTGCATGTTGGATCCAAAACAAACGAAGGAGTTGTCACGAGGACCAAGCAGATGGCCACTTTTTAACCATCACTATTACTATAGGCCATTAAATCAAAATCTTCACGCCATATATTGAAGAAACAAAATATACAACATGTTGGTGATAAATCTATTAAAGAAACATTATAAGGGAAAAACTACAAAGAAAAACCAAGTAAAAAGATGATGCTGAATACCAAATTAACCACAGCCATAGTTTACATCTGGCTTTGCAGCCACTGATTCAAAAGGAATTTCAATCCTCTCTTTCACAACGCATCTTGCTTCCCCACCTTCCCGAACCAGAACTCTCCCAGGTGGACATTCATTGCGTCTCTTTTCTTTAATTGTTGGTTGCTGAAACAGGTCCCCAATCTTAAAAGGTATACTTACTTTCCCAAGACTAGGTCCAAAACCAGACAAGCTTAACACTGACACCATACCAAGAGTGACCATTATCTTAGCTGCAGCACCAATGAAACGTCCCAACCCTCTGCTTGAATTTTCATTCTGTGCCTTCCTGCTCTCTGACTCGTTCAGATTCTTCTTTGCTTCACCAGATATTACCCCATTCCGGACAGATTTTTGTGTAGAAGGGAAGTGTGAGAGATAGTGATTGTCTACAAGGGACTGTGGACCACGGCTTGGATAAGGTGGAAGTAAAAGGTCATTGTTATGCTCCACTGTTTCACCAGCAAATGCAGAAGCTTCCTGTATCACATCCAATTCTTCCCCTTCATACTCCTTTAGCTTTTCCAATAACATCTTGCGGCTCTGTTCAATCTCACTGAGGGCAACTTCTCTTTCATAACGTTGCTGTTGCTGCAAATCCTGGACAACATAGGGAAAACAATTAAGCAGTTTGTAACCATTATGTAAGCTATTGCACAGAAGCTGCTTTGTCTAAAGAAATATTCCTTTGTTTTGTTAGATCAAAAAAGGTTGGACCTTTTAATTTTGCATTCCACTTCTACAAGGTTCATATTGAACATAGACAATGAAAATAAACCATCTTGGATTTAAACAACAAAGTATTTAGTAAGCCTGCCCTACACTATCTTTTGTCAATATTGGGTTATTAGCTTGAGCACGAGGATATTAACAAATGAACAAGCATTGGAGGGTTGTGGTGTGGCACTAGAGGAACAGTTGAGCTAGAAATGTTTTGACAGCTTACCACCCCCACTGCCAAGCTAGAAAAATGTGCCACATAAGGGAAACCAGCAGGATTGAGAACATGACCACATCAAGAAACAGAAGACTGATGTGTAGTATACTTTCACAGAAAGGCAAACAAGAAATGCATTCAAGTAGATCATACAAAAAAATTTCATTTGGTTCTTAGCAATGAAAACAACTAAATTCTAAATAACATATTAGATATGAGTAATCCATGAGAAGTTGGCACATTAATCAGTTTATAAAACTAGCATGCCAAGGCTTTTTTACAAGATCCGACATCCTTGTTAGCCTCATATTTCATATCTACTTAAACTTCTATGATGTTGCCCTCTTACTGCTTCTTAATATGAGAAAAGGAGCTCAAATATAGAGCACACTTTTGCAAGGTGTTAGTGTTATCTCAAGGTGAGAGGCGATGCTAAGACAAAATGCTATGGCCTTAGGCCACAGGCAAGGTAAGAACCTTTTCAAAGTGAAGTACCAAAACCAACAAATTGTCTTATTTGTTTTATATAGAATGGAATTATGAGATGTGTTCAACAGGACATGCCAACAAATTTATGAATGTTTAGTCAGATTTGACAGCACGTAATGAAGTAACTTAAGTTTTTCCTACTAATTTCAGTGGTCTGTTTTCTTGGTGGGTGAGAGAGACAAAGGAAAAGGTTGGTGGGGTGGGCGGGTGTGGGTGTGGAACATCACAAAGCAAGGCAAGCTCTGAATCACTAAACTGCGGAGTCTAATAGGTGTCCTTGAGACCATTTCCATTTGTTGATCATAATTATGGATGCACAATACAAAATAATTCAGTAGAAACAAACTTATGAGTATTGATATAAATTTGCAAAACATTAAGAAACTCAAATACAAAACAATAACCAGTCAATTCCACAAAAAAAGGACTGCAATCTTAGTTCCAAATGAAACATGTTTGAAGTTACAAATGACTATAATTATAAAAGTAGGCACATCACATCATATTTTAAAGGTAAATAATTATTTATTGTGCCTAGGATTTTCCACTATTAATTAATTGGTCTCTCTATTTTCAAAAACAATCAGTTATATCTCATGTTTGGTTTTGTCAATAATCAAGTCCATCTATCCAAATTAAGTCTAAATCTATGTTGGTCGATAAGGTTAAATGAAAATTCCTTGTTTTCCCTAACTCTCACCTTCTTTCACAAAATTTATCTATTAATCCCACAAATACCCTTATCCATTCAATCCCTAAAATACAAATACTCATCAACCAAGATTTCCATTTTAGGTTTTGATATCATAGTGCAAAAATAACCCACTTCAAACAACTCTTCATGTATGCAACTGCCCTTGCCACACCAAGTGCAATCCAGTATCTGCTCACCCAATATGGGTTTCCGGCCATCAACAGCCACAGGATTCATCTTCATCTTCATTCTTCAATCCTGAAGATCCAACCTGATCCCAGGAAAAAAGGTACATATCAAGAGAACCATTTTATACCTTTTTGCCATCCAGTGGGCTGCTTGTTTTTCGATGTTTTGGTATTCTAGTGGCTCAGGAAGCAGCAAAGCTGGACTACTTCCTGGTATGTATTCTTTGGGATACACACACACACACACACACACATATGCACTTGCAGTTGGCACTGCTTCTACAGAATTTAAAAGAAAGCCACATTCTTACAAACCAACAATGTAATATGCGCTATTCCACTGATGTAGTGTTGTTGAACTTATTGGCTGTGTCAATAGTTGTCTCAAAGTTTATGCAATATTGTAACATTCGGGAACAGAAAGGGGATTCCCATAGACCACCAAAGTATGCAATGCAACATCCATCTCTAGAATCAATTTGTTGGACTTATTCTGGCTAAGTGTATCGTTTTTGTTTTAAGGCAATATCATCTCGTGAAACTGTGTGTAAATGATCTTGAAATCACAGAGGTCAGTTTTAGCCGGAATTTTTATTGGTTGGTTGCTTGGATGCAAAAAAATGATTCTCATTATGAGCTGAGAATTACAACAGATAAACGTGATTCATCATTACAGTGCACGAAGTTGAAGTCAGCACTAAACAAACAACAAACCAACAAATAGCTTTCTGCTGTTATTGTGTAGCATGGCAGGGACTTGGGAAATTGGAACCACAAAGAATAACTGGGAATTGAATGGGCAAGGGAATTCAAGTGATACGTTTTGTGTAGGAAAGCTAGTATTGGAATAAAAATTAATTCTCTTTCATTTGACCTTATTGACTAACAGAAATTTAGACTTAAATCTGATGAAAGAGCTAAGTGATTAACAGAACTAAACATGAATTGAGTTTTGAAAGTAGAGGAATCAACTAACTAATATTGGTAGACCCTAGGGACTAAATAATTTTTTACCCTATACAAATAAGTTGATGTAAAAGCTAAAAAAATATATCACAGATTATTCTATCATTTCTACTGTACTATAACCATGATCATGTCTTTCTCCACCATAACCCAGTTGATAGATCTCGTATTATTATCAAAATTATACAATTCAAAAGCAAACAAAAGCGGATCTCATACTTTTCTGAACAAATACTTAGACAATAAATTATTTTTCATACTTTCTCCAAAGACACAAACATATGCAAGTCCATAAGAAAGCCAAAAATTGAGTCATTAGCGGGAAGCCCTAGTGCTAATATTTAGGCATTTTTAGAAGGGGGAAAACCTGTAAGTTGGAGAGCTGGTGCTCAAGGGATTCTAGAGCATCGCGGATAGTAAAAAGCCTCTCAGTTTCGTAATCTTCTTCGTCTTCTTCACTCAAGGAACCCCCATTAAGAGACTGAGAATTAGGGATCCTTTTATCCTCTACCTTCACAAACACGCCCTCTTCAACACCTTCCTTTTCGTGTTTGTTTTCCTTGGAAGAAATAGTGTTGACATTGGTATTGGTGGTGCTGGTACTGGTGCTTGCTTTGTGGATGCAATTGCTGATCTTTAACCTCAATTCTATGGCTCTAGCCAATACAATCTGGACTCCCTCTTCTTCCATGGCTGTCCGATCTCCTTCTCTGTCTTCCTCTGCCTCTCTTTCTATGTGGGTATCGCAGACATTGAAAAAAGAAAACTACTTTGGGCTTGGTGGTGATTGTATTTTGATGGGTTTGGGATGCAAAGTTTGTTTGTTTGTATAATGCAGCAGAAGCGCCAAAGTGCGGTTCTGGGGTTGGGCTTTTTGTGCAATTTTAAGTGATTGTGGTGCACTCTCAGCAGATAGATCTCTCACCGTTTCTGTTGTTTTTGGCAAATCAGCTTTCTTTCTCTTCCCTCAAAACACAGCCTTGGAGCTTCTTTTGCTGAAACAAGAGAAGATGTGTGGTTCAGGAAAAATCTGCTGCTTTGATGGACACATGTTACATGAAGGCAAAACTTACTTTTTCTATTCTAATTTTTCTTTTTATTTTGTATATATCTGATACATGCTTGTCTTTTTTTAATTTATTTTTTAATCATACAGTTGTAAAGACAATTTTATCATAATATTTTGTTGATTTATACATTAATTTAAATCTATGTTATCTTAATTCATGTGAAAAATCACACACACTAACCATATATCAATTTTAAACATTGTTTTCATTTTAAGTTCCTATCTATTAACAGACAGGTGGATGGTAAGGAGTTTATGGGCATTTTCTTCTTTTTCAAGCAAAGAAACTTCTTAATGACTAAAACTGACAATTTAAAGGGAAAAATAGGAAATGGGTTCCATCCACACATGCATATGATTTAGCCTTTACATCCAAAATTTTCACTAAATTTAGGGACTACATGAGAATATTTGCATAAAATTATTTCCACAACCAAAATACAAGTCAAGTTTATATATCAAGTTTGGTTCCTTTTTACTTTTTCCTCCTTCATTTAGTCAAAAAGAGAAGGAAAATTAGTTGGAATTTGGAGGTAGACATCTAATCAAATTCTGTGAAACAATGAGATATTACTGAAAATTGACTCATTTCCATCATCTCCTGTGAAATTCCCTTGAAGGAATATCAGAGCCAGATCTCAAAATTTGACATTTTGGCAGTACTAATCATCTATTACCAAATATTACGAAATAGGACACTTTTACACGAAGGAATAGAATCCATTCTAATTATTTACACATGGAAACTGATTGAAAATTGTAGGCAAGACAATTGGGAATGACAACTGAATCATATCATTGCTGTCCTAAGAATGATGATCAGACAAGCTCAAGTCTGTTTAGAGCTCAACAATTATCAGACTACTTCTGGAAGTCTCTGATGGGGCTCGAGCTTAATGATCGTCAGCATATTTGATCATTATTCTTACAAGAAGCACACTTAAGTCTAGAGTTAAAAAATCAACTTGGCACTACTAGTTGACTGTAAAGTGTAGTTATGATTCTCCTGTCATTCCGATTATCCTTATAGCAGAACTGAGAAATATATTGAAGAACAGAATTGCTCATAACGCTTTTTGTCCCATCCATACCTGCATAAAAGATAAGATCACTGGACTACTTCTTTTTTAAGAAGATAGCGGAATGCGAAGTTGTGTTGAACCCACTCAATGCTCTTGCCAGATTTTCTGTGTTGACAATCCTGAATGCTCTTCCTCAAAGAATTAGGCACTAAATGCTCTATCATATTCAGCAAACCATCAGGACAAAGATCCAACTCCTTGGCAAAGCACTCCACAAGCTTTGGCAGATGGAGTTTCTTATCCTGATGTATGGTCAAGTTTGACTGAATATACTCTTCCATTGCAGCTTCCAGATCCTCAAATACTCTCTTGGGAGTGTACACTCGAACCTGCAGGATTGCAACATGTTAACTGAATATCAGAAGAAGAAGAGAGGACCATATGGAAAGGTATAATTCACATCTTCCTAGCATTCTTGTCACCTTATGGCTTATTTATCAACTTTTTGCTAGTGTAGCCTCACACTGATACAACTAGGTATAGATAGAAAAACCATTTTTCTGTAAGAAGAAAAATTTATATGGTAAACAAAACATACTGCTGGATCAGAAAAGCGTCCTGCACTAAGTGCAAAGTGTAAGCGAGGTTCAGGGTGATCAATGGAATATGATTTCCTGTGATCTCCAACTTTGAATTTTCGCTTTGATGAAAACAGATGCCGCAACCACTACAAGCAGATTAGACGAAATCAGCTCCAATCAAAGATCAAATATCTTGAACTTCCAACATAAATGGATCAGAACTTACAAGAGATCAGAAGACCAATTCTATGAGAACAAATATATTTCTAATTAGAAGAAAAGACATTTTGCAGTGGAATTATAAGCATCATTATGGAGAAAGCACATATTTAAAGACGAAGCAAATGATAAAACAGATACTGATATTTAATAGAATTTCAGGGAATAAAATTACTTGTCCTGGACGAAGCAGGTGACATCCCAGAATAGAGCTCTGTATCATGTCTATATTAACAGTGTGACCACCCACGTTATATGCAGCCTGAAACACAAAAGAGCTTATGAAAATGATAACATACACTTTTCATAATTTCTTCTCTGTAATCAGAAAATTTCTTCTCACCTTTAGTGTTAAGGACATTTTTTTCATATTACTATGTGGGATTCCATATACCAAAAATGCCTATAGGAGAGCACAACATATTGCATTAGTTCAGAAATTAATCTCACAAGCATAATGTAAAATAGAACTATCATCCGAGGTTTATGTGCTGTTTAATATAGAATGTTACATGCATAACTAGTGCATTATGCACATTGATCCAAAAAGCTAACTTCTCCTCTTGTTTTAATTTTCGAGGATCAACTGCTTCCAACTTGGAGATAAGCGACCTGCAACACAATAGTTTTTTGCTTTTCAATGCATTGCTATTTTGAAGAATAAGAAAGTAGTCATGGTGATGGCCACATGCTATGTATGTCATCTCACAAGTTTCCAACAGGGACATCAGCTTCTGCTTTGGTTTATAGAACAATTACCTGTTATACTCCTAGTAGATGATGTGATGCAATTATATAGGAACAAAAAATGCGGACTAGCAGGCATATCAGAATGTTTGGCTCTAATTGCAAATGCACGGGGCCATGCAAATTAGTTCTCATTAAAGAGACTATCATAGACCAAAATGCAGAAGTTTGTAGACACCTGCATTCATGTTAATGGTAGCAAATGATGCAAATTGAAATTTTCAATTATGCTGCCTTTATTTAGCTTGATCACAGGTCTTCTTTTTCATCAATCTTATTGTTTGGAAATATTACATGGAGCATAACTAAATATTAAATTAAGAAATATCATGACATAAGAGATTCAGAGTATCTGAAATGGTGATAAGACTCACCTAAAATCTTGTAGCTTCTGCTGCACATATTTTAGCTTCTCACTATCTCTATGAATCCACTGAACTGCTACCATTGTGCAGCATGGTCCATTGAGTTCCTTAGACGCTCCAATATGAAAGGGGTTGTCAACAGATGAATTGGAGGATAAAAAGTTCCCACAATCACGCTGGCCTTGTGCTGGCAACTCAATTTGTGATGAAGAAAATGAAACGGGAGAGGAAGGATAATCACGACCTATCAAAGGTGGATCTGCTAGATCACAGTATATGGATGAGATGCACTTGATCATCTCCTCTGAGATTAAGTTTGGAGTCCCAAAAACATAATCTTGAGTATCGCTTCCAAGATAATCCGCCAGACTGATAGCATTTGAATCATTACTCTGAGCATGCTGAAGACGTAAACAATTTACATGAATGTGCTGATGTTGCATAATAAAGAAACATTGTAGTGATGATAAAGTCTCAACTTGATCAAGTTACCTCCAGCATTGACAACGGGAGGGAATGATATAAGTCTACAGCTCTAGATACAGATTTGACTGAAGGAGAACCAATTGAACGCTGAGATACTGAGTAGTGATATTGGTGGATACTAGAATCTGACAGCTTTTCTGGTTCCCACGTGCTATTGCATTCCATAGGTTGATTTCCTTTTGAATTTTGATGCCAAGTAAGTTGACTTGACTGATTAACTGAATTGTGATTATCTTTCGCGATATCTTGTCTTGGAAGTACCGGAAACACCCTTTTGTGTATGATTGAATTCATTTTACATATTTCATCAAGAGCTGGTTGATATGAAACTTGTTGATCAAATGTGTTTCTATACAAAGAGAGAAGGTACCGTTCCAAATGAATAACTTCCAGTTCTAACTTAGCAATTTCTTTAATCAGTTCCTTGGTAGCCTGAAAATCGTTTAAATGGAAGTTATATGGTACTCGGAAGAATTTTTAGTCAACGTGATAAAACTGTACAATGGCAAGAGGCAGAGATACCACATAGAGAAAATTATCTAGAGGTACAGTTATGAAATTGTGGGATGTAGATGTGTTTTGCATGTGTATTGGGTATCAATGACTAAGTAATTCTGTGATTTTCCAATAAGAGTTAGTACCTTGGGGATTGAATCATCATTCATAGTATCATATGGAAAAGGGAAATAACTCATTGCCTTCTCCAACACATGGTGCATTTCAAACTGGTCCTGTAATTGGTCCTGGAGCTCTACAATCTGTACAAGAGATTGAATCACTGAAGGAGAAGTTGCAAGAAACAAAAACGCTGTAATTGATTTTGTTGTTAATGGAAAATACACGATAAGATTCTATGCTAGAACTTCTCAAGGAGACTGACAAAAACCTCAATAACTCCAAGTTGAATTCCTTCCTTTTGGCTGATATTTTATCAATGCAAGAGATAATATTTGGAAGATATCCTGTTCTAATTTTCTGACAGCATCTTTTGATGTTTTAAATAAGAAGTCCCCTAATGAGAAACAAGAATTTCAAGTATTCAACGAACAAAATAGATTTTGGCAAATGATTGGAACTTTCAGATTAGGAATACTTGAGCTAGAGGGAGCACTAATAAGAGGATAGAAAAATCATAACCCGGAAATTCCGAAATATATAAAACTTCGGTTTCTTGGGCTTTGATTGTGCAGCTGGTGCCTGTGTCGTTTTAAGTTCCTGCTTTCCTTTCAGATAGTGAGTTTAGAAGTTTACTCGTATTTTCTTTTAATCAACTCCAAATTCTTGCAATAAAAGCACCTTCTCTATGTTCCTTCATATTTTTGGCCTAGCGCCGGGAATGGGTTGATAATCAAACGAGGTTTGATAACTCCGCCACACAGAAAGAAAGTAAACAGGGCTTTTTTAGGTTGGGACATATAAACTTGCATTCCCAGTGAGTTCTATAACAATTCCACAGTGTTACACAGATTAGATTGAGGCGCTCACCTCTTCCTTCAAAGAATCTTGAGCTTTTATGTTGGGAGGCAGTCTATTTCTGGCTTCAACAGAGTCCTGCAGCGCTGCCATTTTGTCCTACAGAAATATATATATGATTAAACAGTTCAACCTTAATGGAGCTAAATGTTAAACTATGTATTCCATGTTGCTTGCGGGCATGATATGATAAGAAATAATATTAAGTTCTTACCAATTCAAGTTTATGGGAAGCTTCAAATGTTTTACTCGGTTTTGGTTTCTCAACTTTTCTTGGAACTGGATCACTGTCCAATGGAAAAAATGGATCGATATGCATACTAGACAGCAATAAGACATCAAGGTATTTTGATCTATAGTACAAACATACAACAGCAGAACGAATCTATGCTGGTTTTTTACCAATATAGTAAAAAACAAAAAAGGAAAGGCAAAAAAAAAAAACAACAGTTGCAGTGTTGCACGACGTTAAAGATCTGCTGCGGGAGGCAATACTCAGGTTCAAATTCCTAACAAAACCCAGTTCATTGTTTCTAAGATTTCGAGCAGAAGCATCATTTAAAACAACCTCAAAGGCATATCGTCTAACAGCTTATGGCATCGTTAACCCAAAAAATATATAAGAAGTGGCAGCACAAAATTAGTATAAATCTTCAGATACGGCAGTCGGAGCATTACATAAAAGATTAAGTGATGAAAACATGAGCTGCAAGAAAAGTAATAAGAGCGTAGAAAAAAAGAATGAAAAGTTCTACCTATTAGAGCGTTTGTGCCTTGAAGCTCTTGCCTCTGAGAACTTGAAATACGGGTTCAAAGTTGAACCTCCCCGCCACTTTACTTCATGCATAGCGTGGCAACAAAATTGTCTTCAGACCCCACTGTAGAAAAATTCACTGAAATAGCATTAAATGCAGGCAAAGAGCACCATAAGATGTTGACAAGCAACTATGCAAAGAAAAATACACTACATAAGGGAAACATCCAAAAAGCATTAAATTCTAACAGAAAACAGAATAAACTCTGCTTATAATGAACACAGATCACATTGTATAGAGTGGGACTACTCACACAGATGGGTTTCTTTCTTTATATAAAAAGCTGAACCAAACTTGGAGGTTCATGAACCAAATACTTTCTTAGCCATATTTCTAATGCAAATCCCAAAAACAATATCTAATGCAAACCCCAAAACCGCAATTGTCTTTTTGATATGAAGCATACTATACAACTATAGATAGGAAGAACAGTGCAAAAGATGGCATGATATGTATGTGCATGTAGTGTAATGGTTTATAGTACTTGAAGGGTTGTCTATTTTTGTTTTGACTAATCCCTTCCCTTGTCTGCAATTCCACCTTTAAAGCTTTTGCAATTGTGGGTTTCTTTTGCATTGCATGAAAAGAAGCAAATCAGCTCGTGGCTTTTTGATTGAAGTGGTGATACCCAAAAGTAAAAAAAAGGAGAAAGAGACAAGAAACAAGGAGGTGACTCAATTTAAATTTTACAATTATAATGGAAAATAGGGAAGAAATCCATCATAATTTGAGGAAATTATTGCATAGAAGAGCTCAATCCAATAACATAGAAAGATCACAAGTTCAAATACATTTGGGGGATTGAAGTTAAAAAGAGTTTCTTGTCTCTTCTATTACAGATTTAGATGAACTTTAACCAAATTAATGGTTTATTGTTCTGTTATGAGACGATTAGCACGATTGTTAGTTAATGTGTTTATAGTTTCGAGGATTATAATTGCAATAAGAATAATAATAATAATAATTAATTAATGCATATTCTAATTATTTATTTGTTGGAGAATAAAAGTTTAGTTATTTATAAGAAAAGATTCATTAAAAAATAAAAGATCCATTTTTTTTCCCTCTCTTTGAAGGTTTACAAATAGAAGATGGAAATCCAATAAAATAAGTGAAGTGGGAGTGATATAGTTAGATAGTAAAAAGAAAGAGTGCAAGCTAGCAAGCAACATTCTGCACTAGTACAACACTAAAAAGTGGTTGGTGTTGGTTTCTAAAAACAAAAAGGCAGAAACATTTATGAAAGGATAAAGCAATCTCAAAAGGGCTGAAAGGCAGAGGTCAATGGATTGTTTTGCTGTGAAACATGCCTGCTTTGGTGGGTTACCATTGTCTAATCTCTTTTTACGAATTTGTATCCAACAATTTCAAGTCCCTTCCTTCTAGTATAAATAAAATAAATATGTAATTCTTCTTAAATCTTACTTGGTCACCAGCTTGCTGGGGAAAGCTTCTTGCCTGTTAGATTTGGACATGGGTCAATTAAATGATAATCTTAATTTTAGGATAAACAATTATCTAATTAATTTAAATTTATTTAATACTTTTCAGAAAAATTACAAATATGACGTGATTTTTCAGGGAAATATTAATGTAAAAAAGAAAGTCATTTTTTTCACAATTTGGATCAACGGGCGAAATTGGTTGTTCTGATCCGGTCTGATTGAAGAATTAAGGTACAAGCGGCCCTCCCTCCCTCCAACCCAATTTGGTTCTAGGAACTGTGATCCAGATAGAACCCATGGCTAGCTCAACACGAAACATTAACAGCAGCTACTTGTCGTACTATGGTTTGCACAAGTGATTTAAGACACCACCACATCTTTTTATCAGATAAGCTGAAAATTTGGAGCATTGTCAACTTCACTCGAGCTGAAAGCATTGCTTACTTCACTCGAGCTGAAAGCATTGCTTACTTCACTCGCGCTGAAAGCATTGCTTACTTCACTCGTGCTGAAAGCATTGCTTACTTCACTCGCGCTGAAAGCATTGCTTTTGCTTGCTTTACTCGAGCTGAAAGTGTTGCTTACTTTACTCGAGCAGGAAGCATTGCTTTCTGTACTCAAGCTGAAAGCATTGATTTGTGCACGTTCTATTATTTCCAAGAAAATTTCGCCAATGCAGTTTGAGTGATCTGCTTGCACTTAGCAACTGATTGAAATACTTGATATCACGAATCTTGCATGCAATGAAGCAACCTGGAATTCCAGATACAAATAGAAGCTGCTTGTATCTTATAAAGACGATGGAAAAGTAATCTGAATCTTCCATTGGAGTGGGCCAACCATTGGGATCCAGAGGTTCTGATCCAAAAAAACTATTTTACGCCTCTAATGACTCTAGCAGAGTTAAATGCCTTGGATCTTCTTCAACAAATACAGCAAAGGTTCTTTTTCTTTCCTTCCTTCCCTAAAAGTCGTAGTTAGAACTTCCTGAAAAAAATGACTTGAGGTAACAAATACCATAACAACAAATGCTGAGGCAGTGTGCTGTCATCGAAATAATATTATACATACGTTGTTACAGGAAGCATAAATAAAGATCACATTCAGCAAGTTATGTCAATATGATGAATCAGTCTTCAAAAATTATGTCAAAGATGTAGTAAGGTCTAGGCCAAGTCCCCCAGCTAGAGAATTTACATATCTATTCCCACAAAACCCCAATAAACAGCTATGCACAAAACAAGAAAAGACCGGATGAAAGGAGACACAAATTTCTATTCCAGGACATCCTTTGAGACAAAGCAATGTCAAACGCTGAACAAAAAGCTATTAAGGGTAAAGGGCAAAGCACTTGGTGCTTAGTCCGCATATGATCAATTCCATGAAGAAGGCCTTGAGTTAGAGCTGTACACTTTGTACTTATATGAAGTCTGCAGTCTCTGAATTCAGTTTCCATCCATAATCTCTGGTGGCAAGTTCAGATCTAAAAATCCACCTCCCTCCTTCCTAGCACGCTTCCGAGAAGAGCATCCACTATCAGCTGAACTCCTAGAGCCTGAAGGTCTATCATGATGTGATATGCCACCTACAATGCAGTGTGCGTTGGTACTACGTTTAAAATATATACCCAAAAAATCTTCCTAAATTTATGAACATAAGAAAAACGGCATACAGTGGATCACCCAATCTAATGACACAGAATGAGCTTAGAACTCCATGCACAAACATTACAAAATCCCACCTACATGTGTGAGGTATAGTGATATTGTTAACCTTTAGAAGTTCCAAATTTCCCTTTCCCCAAATTATAAACATAAAACTAACTATATGCAATGTCAAAGATAAACTAGTGCTCCTGCAAATGTATCAATTGGCTGTTTAGCTTCCACACAAGTTCACCAATAAAAAAAATTAAAAAAAATGTAATTGACTAGCTCAATTATGAATCCAATCAATGCACGCAAAACCAAAAACAAATCTGTCAACAGTATAAAAGAATAACAAATTTCACAAGAGAACCAGAGATATTCAGAATGGAAGAAAGAAAACTGAAGAGAACATCCTTCAATAAGGAAAAGAAAACTGCTCTTTCAAATGTTGAGATCCTGATGCAATTTAAAAATAGTTAACTACTAAACTTTACTTGAGAAGTAATGATCCATCACAAATCATATAAAATAACTCGCAACCAAAGGCACAACTTAAAAACCAGGGGAAAATAAAATGCTGAAAAATACAAGTATTAGAATCATAAATGCCAGAGATGAGACTGAATTCCAATTACCGCTAGTATTCTCATCTGATGGTAAGCATTTATCAGTAGCGTTGACTTTGTTGCTCCAACAAGAAGAAAGTTCTGATGCCTTCTCAATGCCCTTTGACTTATAAGGAGCTATGTTGTGGGTACCTAGTTGAAGGGAACCCAATAAATCACTTTCTATGCACTCATACCTGCAAGTGATTTAATTAGTTTATGAACCTCAGAAGTCCCACAATAACTAAAAGCCCATGTAACAGTTACACTCACATTTTCTTACATAGATTATCAGTAATTGTAGATAGATTAATGACTTGCATCCTTATTTCCATAACTTTATCATCAGTATACTGCTCAAAGGGCTCCTCCAGGAACTTGGAGAGTTTTTCAACATTTGACTCAAGCTGCTGCTGCTGATCCTCAAATAAATTCTGTTTAATTTCCCTTTCCTCCATTGTCATCTCATCCTTAAAAAGCTCTTCACCAAACATATAAAATGCAAATGGGTATGAATATGAAAGAACCCGTCTTGATCTGAAAAGTCTGTAGAGTCCATTAGTCACCCAGCTGAAATCTCTGAGTCTTGATTCTCTCTCTTCTGATATTGACACTTTCTCCAGGATTGTCTCCTTAAGTTTACTTTCAAGCTTAAAGGAATCTGTGTGAGCCTTATACCGGTTATGATAGTGCATATATCGATAGAGATCCTGTTTTGCACGTTCTGTTTTTTTCTCTCTGTCTTCTTTATAGCGACCACAACTGTGGCCAGATATTCTAGACCATGTATGATCTCTCCCAGTTGCTCCGCCACACAGCCAACTGTGTTGAAAGGGAAGAAAAATAGGGAGTTAAAGAAACAAGGAATAAAGTTTATGGAAGACATTAACATCAACATACAATGTAGTGGGAAATCATAATATGTAAGTAACCCAAGCACAAGCATATGAAGTCAGCCAACATCAAGTCAAACTCTTGCCGACAAGGGGTTATACAAGTATAAAGATATATTAAAAAACACATCTATGTACAGCACATGGAATTAAATAACGGACGTCGGGATTTGAGGGGCCCGTTACCCGTTATCCATTACCCCGTTATTTAAAGGCCTCCTAAATTTCACAGGTGTAATGGCCGTTACGTAACGGTAACGACCGTTACCGACCATTACATAACGGTAACGGCCGTTACCAATAATTCACCCTCCCCTTTTCACATGCCAAATAGAAGACCCACTCATTTTCTGCTCCTCAGACATACTAGCAAGTGCAATAATAGAGAGTTTTTCATAACCTCTCCATTTCACTAAAAACAACTCATTTCGCTTGCATTCCCTTAAAGCTAAGATTAATCACAAAAAGAACCTCTATTCCATAGTTCTTGGCTTCTTTCATCCAAAAGCTGAGTTTTTATTGCTTTTTTTTCGGTGGCAATAAGGTTAGTTATTTATTTTGTAATTCCTATCTACAATTCTACAATCTACATTAATTATTTTAAACATGAATGAAAGAAAACTATAGTCTTT
>CAOGCB011631020.1:0-12207 GCA_948266635.1 Cnidoscolus chayamansa | reverse complement strand
TTCAAAAAATTTAAATTTGTTTTGTTATTTTGAGTTCGAGTTTAATTCATTTAGAGTTTAAATTTGACTCATTTCGAGTTTGAGCTGAATATTAATACATTCAAATTTTATTCATTTAACAAACGAGCTAAATTTTTATCGAGCTTTTATCAAATTAAATTTCAAATAGCTCTAAAATATTTTTTACTTTACGATCTTAAAAATTTTTACTTTGAAAATAATAAATTTCTTTAAAAAAATTCATCTACTTTATAATCCTGATAATTTAAATTTAAAAATAATAATATTAATACTAAATAATTTTCGATAAATGATTATATTCACGAACTAACTCACGAATTTATAAATAAACGAGCTTTCAAGTATTTATGAGTCGAATATCTAGAAGTTTTAACTTGACTCATTTACTAAACGAACTTAAAAATTGAGTTCAAGTTTAACTCATTGAGAAAATAAATCGAGCCCAACCGAATTTTTATTGAGCTGAATCTCGAATAGCTCACGAACAATTTACAGTCCTAATTATATAAAATTGATTTTATTCTTATTTTTGTATGAATTAAAAGAATTAATATCATGGATTTTTAATATTTTAAAAGTATTGTCTTTAAATTTTAACTTTATTATAAAACTACCAAAATTTAAATTTTGTATAGATAAATCTTTTAAGATTGTAATATTATCAATGGTTGATTTAATTTTATTGTTGTAAAAATTTGAAGCTTGGGAAGCTTGTTTTGTTTCGTGTAGAAATTGTAGTTCAAAAATAATATTGTGACAAAATTAAATTTAGCCATAAAAATAGTTAAAATATTTTTATAACCAATAAAATTAGAGTAATTTATTGATTGAGTATTTATATTTAGATATAATTGCTTTAAACAAATATTAAGTGAATTTTATATTATAAATTAAATTTAAGTGGAAATATTTTAAGCATTTATTATATATTTATTTACAAAAAAAAAATAAAAAAATTCACATTAATCTCATAATCAATGATGGATTTATTTTTTTATGACAGAGATAGAGAGAGTATAGTTTGAATTCACGTAGCACCAGACTATATCTGTGAATATTTATTATTATTACAATAAAGACATAGTACTATTGTTATTTATTAGGACAAATATGGATGATGAATTTAGTATACATGAAATTAAATTATATATATATTTTAAAAAGTTATATAAAATAATAAAATATAAATATAAAATTATAATAAATTAAGATTTTATTGATTATATTTAAATATTATGTTAAAAATGATTTTTTAATAAAAAAATATTTGATCTGTTTTTCAAAAATTTCCAAATATAAAAAATATTTTCAGCTATTTTTCAATATTATAATTTTTTTTTACTTTGACATTTAAATACATAAATTTATTGGTAAATATTTAATGCAACGAGTTCAAATTCTCATGTAATAATTACTTGAAAAATCAATTGTCCAACACTTTTAACAATAAATAATAAGTTATTAAATAATAAGAAAAAATAAATAAATTTGAAAAATAATTAATTTAATAATTGTTCGAGCTTAACTTATTTTGAACTTAAACTAAATATCAATAAGCT
The DNA here is from genome assembly GCA_948266635.1 of Cnidoscolus chayamansa. NCBI lineage: Eukaryota > Viridiplantae > Streptophyta > Magnoliopsida > Malpighiales > Euphorbiaceae > Cnidoscolus > Cnidoscolus chayamansa. Next base: position 10,627 of record CAOGCB011631020.1, on the reverse strand, counting down.
TACATTTTATTTATTTAAAAACGAGTCGAGATTTTATCAAATTAAATCTTAAACAGTTTTAAAAAATAATTATTTTAATATTAAATAATTTTAATTAAAATAATTATATTAACGAGTTAACTCACGAATTTATAAATAAATAAATTTTTAAACTCGTTTTTTTAACGAATCAAATATCTATAAGTTTAAATTTGATTTATTTATTAAAATAAATTTATAAATTTAAATTTGAATTATTTAAAAAATAAATCGAATTTTATTAAAATTTTATCGAGTCGAAACTGAAATAATTTATAAATAATTTAATTTATTTGATGAAATTAAACCTACCCATTAAATGCAAAGATCTAAAATCGAATTAGAAATGTGTAAAATTTCAAAAATTCAAAGATGCACATTGGATATAAATGGAGTTTAGTGGCTGCAAATAGTCAAAAGTATTAACTCATGGGTTTCGTTATTTAATAGTCAAAGTTCATCCATTTCGGAGATTAAATATGTCTGTTTCCCTTTCCCCACTTACCATCTCCATCATAATGAATGGTTTTTTCTTTTTTATTAACAACACTTTTAATTACCATAATACCCTTATTAGTGCATACCCCTTCGCATTTATTTGGAGGGTAGTTTTGTACTTTGGATTGGGCATCTCTCTGACTATCACATTATTATGAAACCATCATGTTTTTATTAAAGTTGTGCACTCTGTCTATCCACTTACTCCTCACATCATCCTTTATTTCTCTATTCTTTTCCCCCCCTACACCTCCTTGATCCGTTTGTCACGTGACCTTTATCTTCTTGTCACGTGATTTGGCTCCCTATTTTTCACTATTAAACTTATAGAGAAAAAAAATATTTTAACTCTATTTTATAATTATAAATAAATTAAACTCATTGTAAATATAATATAATATATTTAGAAATATGTATTTTTCGGTTTTAATCTAATAATCAAACTGAATAAAATCAGTTCAATACGATTAATTTAATTTTTTAAATTTATTTTTTATGTATTTAAATTAAAATTTTATATATAATAGAATTTTATTCAATTGTTATGTGTGCTTATGATTGAATTATAGAAAGAAAACATATAGTTTAAAATTATCTTTAAAAAATTTTAAAAAAATATTTGATTTTTATAAAAAATTTAATTCAATTCGATTTAAAAAAATATTAAATTTAATTAAATTATAAATCAAATCCATCGTTTATACACTTTTAAATACATCATGTACACATGATATATTTATATATATTAAATATAATATAATAGGTCCATATTATATTTTAAATAATAAAAAAAATTATCAACTATTTACAACTTTACTCTTAAAAATATTAAATTATTATTTTGTCATGATCATATAATTAATAATTTAAATATTAATAATTTAAATAATTAATTAATTAATTAAATTATTTTTGTAAAATTTTTAATTTTTTTTATAGTAGATAATATAAATTATAAATACAATTATTATCCGTATTTCTTCTACACGTATTTATTTTTTTTAAAAGGAAAAAAGAGAAAATCTTGAGGAGAGATCACATCCATGCAGCCTAACGTTCAGTTGACTCGCCACAATAATAAATCATATTAATAAATTCGTAATTTCTTCTTTTTTTTGAAAAAAAGAAAAAGAAAAACTAAATGAACTTCTCCACTCACTAAAATTATCCTCTCTCTCTCTCTCTCTCTCTCTCTCTCTCTAGTCTATTCCGTCTGCTCCTCCTCCCTCTCTCTCTCTCTCTCTCCAATCCCAAAATCAAAACCCTAAAAACCTTGATCTTCTTGGACCCATTCATTGCCAACTCCGTCGTGATCCCTCCGTTCTCTTCCCGCCGCCGCAAGGATAGGTGTGAAACATAAGGAAGGTAACTAAACGGCGGAAATTCAACCTTATAGAGAGGTTCTGAGGTAGAAATGTACAAGAACCAGCTGCAGGAGCTGGCCCAGAGGAGCTGCTTCAACCTTCCCTCTTACACCTGCATAAGGGAAGGCCCTGACCACGCCCCTAGATTTAAGGCTACTGTTAACTTCAACGGTGAGATCTTTGAGAGTCCTCACTACTGCTCTACCCTCCGCCAGGCTGAGCACTCTGCCGCTGAAGTTGCTCTCAATTCACTCTCCAACCGCGGCCCCTCTCATTCTCTCGCTGCTCGGATTCTCGTAAGAAAATTGCACTTGCACTTCTTCTCTTCTTTGCTGATTATTCCTGTGGATTTTTGTTCTTTTTTTCTTTTTATTGATGTACACTATTGTTATTTTTCTGTGCTTCTTCTACTAAGCTTGATTGCGAAATGGAAGATAATAAGGGGAAAGCATTTTCCAAGTTACCACTCTCTGTTGTTGCTAACTTACGCCGGAGGCGTCGCTGCTCTTCCAGTTAGTCTTTTTAAGCTTTTCTTTTTTCCTGGCTTTTTCATCTGATCGAGTGTTGCTTCCTGGCGTACGCATCAATACTTCCCCGGCGAATTCGCCTTGGAATTGTCGTAAATGTCCTAATTCCTCGTCCCTTCTTCAATTCTTTTGCCGTGCCGTGTGTGCCATCTTATGCTTTTATTAACCTCGGCCTTGATTAATAAATTAATTTGGGCCTGTGCGATTCTATCCTGCGCCGAGAGGTGCCACGGCTTATCCTGCGCACTGCTCTTTGATGATCGTGGTGGTTTTGTAGAAGGTTCGGTGATGGTTGACGCCGAAATGACGGAAATATCCTCGATTCTTTGACGGAAATTCTGTAGTTATATAGTAATTTAGGGAAAGCTGTGGGAACTGAGGAAGTTTCTGTGATATAGTGGTGTCTAAGACCCATATGGTTTTAGTTTTTCTCTATACCTGGAGAACAATCGTACAAGGGTTTTCTTTTGGTGGTGAATTCGGTTTGCTCTTTGATGGCTAGTTTTGTCACCTTCAGAATGTGGATTTTCGGTCCTTCCCCCGTCGTTGCCCCTGATTGGTTGCTGAGAAAATGGATCTTAATGAAAAAAAAAATCTGATATTTTAAAATTTATGAACATATATTTTTTTCTCCTGTGCATATTTTTCCTTGTTTATTATTTAAAATCTTTGTTAAATATATACCGATTTTGATAAAAGATCTTATGCTGCATAAGGATTTAACTAGAAATTATGTTATTAAATATTTCAATCTGCTTTATTATGATGTTACTTCCCCTTTGCATGTTTGAACAGGTGAATAAGAATATATACAGTAATCAAGGGGAGTAGTAATTGAGCCAGATGAGGAAATAACTTAAATCTTTCAATTAATCAGAGAGGCAGAAAGATTAGACTATTTGCCACAGAATAGATATCTCCCAAGTGCCTAAATTAATCATCTTGCATTGCAAATTTTCTTCTTTGTTAAGTAGGAAAGCGCAGACTTTCTTCAGCATGCTGCATCTGTTAAACTAAATAGTACTTCGAAATCTAGCTTTTGTTTGCATAATCCTTTTGTGGGTAGCATGAAATACCACCAACCATTTTGTAGGCTTGGATCTCATCAGTTTATCTTGTGATCTTATCCAATATTAATCTTGTTAACTGCCTTATTGCCACAATGCTCATAACATAGTTGCAGCATAAAACATTATAGGGATTTCAGCTTTTCCACTAGAACATACCTAGTTTGAAAACATATTTTCTTTTTCAAATAATTGTTCTCTTAGAATCCTATCTGTTTTTTCATTCTGCTAGTTATTATTTATTATGAAGCAATATGATTCGCTAAAAGGTCATAACAGAAAGATGAATTCAACTATGCAAGGTGAACTGAAGTAGTGAAGTAATTGTTGTAAACTATACAGCTCTGGCAAACTTAATGTGACAATCACATTAATTATTTAAGAGGTTTAGCTTTTTAATGTACAAGTGTACAGGTAATATAGTCTCAGTGCAATAGTCAGAAGGGCTTACTGAACCTCTAACCCACAATTAACACACGGGAAAAATAGGAATCTTTGTAGCTGCATTTCTAATCCAAACTAAACTTGATTGGGTTGAATGGATGATGTTGTATGAAGGCTTTCAGCATCCAGAACAAATAGGACATTTAGATTTTTAGTGCTGTTGAAATGAGCTTCTAGTTTTATTTCATTTATGGCAGATGCCATAGGTTATTTGAAATTTTGAATAGAAGTGGTGCTTTTTACTTTATCTCACAAACTTGTTCATCTTTTATTAAATTTAAAGTTGCATAAAATAAGCTAAATTGATGCATATTGTGTTCTGTTGCCTCTGCCCATTGAGTGGCTTTTCTGTATGGTCACTGGTCACAAATGCAAGTCTAAATATTGTATGTTCATATGTTGTGGCTGCTTCTTGTGAATCTTTCGGCCTTCAAGATGTTGATTAGCATTGTTTATTATTCTTGGCTCACTAGTATTGTGATCTTGATTATCTTAGGTTTCTGTTGTCAGGATGAAACTGGTGTATACAAGAACCTTCTACAGGAAATTGCACAAAGGGTTGGTGCTCCATTGCCCCAGTACACAACATTCAGGTCAGGCCTGGGGCACCAACCTGTTTTTACAGGGACAGTGGAATTGGCTGGAATCACATTTACAGGAGAACCTGCCAAGAATAAGAAACAAGCAGAGAAGAACGCAGCAATGGCAGCTTGGTCATCGCTAAAGCAATGTGAGTCCCTGTAAAGATTTTCATTTTATAAATAATTTCTGTGGATGAATATAAATATGTAATGGTTTATTTTTCAAATGAAGGATTTTCAATAAATCATTTATTTATCCTTAATAAAAATTGAATTTTTCTGAAAAAAAAAAAGAAGAGAACATTGCTTTATCAACAGATCACCATCAATAGGAATTCCACTTAAGTTGGACATGCAAAGCTAACATGTAGCATTGCACCACCTTGTTGCCCGGAATTTATAATTTTGATCATTCATCACAAACAATCCTTCTTTAATGATGTTTCCCTCATTGTACTTGCTTTGCATATGGTGGTCGTATATTTTGAGGAATATAGCTCTAGTGACTTTGCATATGGCATCTAAGACAAGATCATAATTTTTGCTGAACATTCACATCTGCAAGGCACAGTTAAACTTAAATTTCAAATGTGCATTCTTTCTGGGCAGTGGCGAAAGAAGATGCGAGTTCTTCATCTGAACCAGACAACAATGATGAGCTAGAACAAATCACCATCGCCCGTGCCCTGTCAAATTACCGTGTGAAGGAAAAGATAGCAATAGTGAACTCTGCCAACTCCCCAATACCATTTTCAAAAAAATTTCAAATCCAGAGCCCTAGGCCAACAAGTCCACAGCCTGCCCCAGCTGCCTCTTCTAAAATCCTCCCCTTAATCTTCCCAAGGATATCTTCTCGAAATAGGCCTACTTCAACAACAGCAGTGGACAGACCTGTGCCAGCCAGACCCACATCAAGCACAGCAAATGAAAGAACTGTGCCTCCACAACAATTGCCTCTTCCTGAACTATGGGCAACTCATCCTCAGAAATTCCCTGCAGCAGGAGCAGCTCCTTATGTCCCTATCCGACAATTTGGGGCACATTGCCATGGCATGGCTCAACCAGTGAGGATAAGAAGTGTTGTGCCGGTTTTTGCTGCTCCTCAACGTCAACCACCATCACTTCCGCATCAGGTGATGCGAGGACCACATCAACAACCTTCACCCGTTACCATTAGACCAACTTCGCTAGCATATGCTGCTCCACCACCAGTTCGAAAAGATCATCTGAATGTGAGACAAGATGATCCAGCTGCTCATAAAGAAGAATCTCAGGCTGTTCAGAAAGATCATCCAACTATTCACAGAGTGGAGTCTCAGGCTGTTCAAAAAGAGAACCCACCTGTTCCAAAAGAAGAATTTCAGGCTGTTCAAAAGGAAGATTCTTTAAACATTATAAAAGAAGATCATCCAACTGCTATTGCTGCTGCTGTACCAAAACCACCAGGTCAAGTGGACGAAACCGGGAGCCCAGAGCTGAAAGAATTTGACACAGTACGAAAGATGGAACAGCTCAAACCCTGATCGATGCTGAGAAAGAGTTGGATCCATGGGAGACGATCTGATGGTTTTTAACCTTGTCTCAGTTTTTTTTTTTGTAGCATGTTCTCTCATCTTATCATATGAGTGTTTCTATTTCACCCTTTCATTTTCCCTTCCTCGCATTTTAATGTTTACCATTTTGTTCTCGTAGAAGCCACAGTTGTAGCAAGTTAAATTAGTATGGGCAGTGCCATATAATTGGAATGCAAGAGTTTGCTTATATTAGTAGGCGCATGGCCATATGGCGGTATAGAACGGAATGATGTTGGTAATGTTTTCAGTCTCGGTTCAGGGCCCTGTAATGATTTTTTTTTTTTAATGAGGAAATTATCCTCTTTTTTGTTACCTTCAGACTTGAAATGGATATGATTGTGCCTGGTGACAAGATTGCCTTCACTTTCGAGTAGTGCACGATAATGGAGTGGGTACGCAATTCCATTCTTTTGGTGCTTTAGTGAAATGTTAGCTTATGAAAAGTTGGCTTCTAAAGTCGCCATGTTTTTCTCGAGCCCCTTTGTTCACTAGCATTCCACCATATGTTGTACTTATTTGGCATTTGGCATTTGGCATAGGTGTTAAGAATCTTACCAAGTGTTTATCATTTTCATACGATGTGTTGAGCTTGATTTTGAAATTTCTGTTGATATAGGCCGAATCCACAACAGGAAGACAAATGTTGGATCAAAACAAGGGATGAATTGCACCCATCAATTGGGTAGCTATCAGCTGCTCTGTGAATCAATTATCAAACAAAAAAATAAGATGAAAAATAGACCCACCAACTGTATCTTTCAATTGGGAATTAGTTGTAGCCCATGAAAGGGATTAGGATCTAATCTATATGGGGAAATAAGAAATGAATTGTTGCTGAGAGCATGATTACCTCATTAAGAGGGGTTTTTTTTATATAATCGTTAATATAAAATTAAAAAGGAGATGAATGATTTAAGAGTGGGAATCCATGATCAGTTGAATTAATTGGCAGCTGGAAATCACATGATGCAAGACAAGCTCAATAAATAAGGTGGGGTAGGGCTGTACCTGTGGATTATCCCTTGTTAATTAATTTTAGTGGCCCCCAACGTTATCATAACATATCATGCCCTCCCCTCTCTCTTTAATATTTTCAATTAAGATTCTAATTTCACTTGGAGAGCTTTTGTGAAATCTGCCCTTAATCCAATGCCAGTACTTGGAAGTTCTAACTTACAAGACACTACAAGTAAATATGAAGTTTAAAATAATATCATTTCTCATTTTGCTTACATTAATTAATAAAATATTTTCAGATTTTTAGTAATATTTTTTTTTGTAAATAAAAAATTATCCAAAATAAATAAATAAAAATTTTGGGTTATTTCACCGTAATCAAAAGTTATGGGTTAATTTCGACAAAATTATCTTATTTAAACTTTGAAGTAATTGACAAGTAAATTTCAATTCGTAGTGAATTTTACTTATGAGATATTAAGGAGATACTCCTAAAAACTATGATCGGTAAATCCATCTTAAACCTAATACATTTAAATTTATATATTTATTTAATTATTTATATAAATTTGTTTTTCGAAACAATAGAAATTAAAAATAAGATAATATAAAAAAATAATAAAAAAAAGTGCACAAATCAATAAATCATATCAAACAGTTTTCAAATGTAATTAACACGAAAATGATGAGCTTTGAGAAATTATTTGATAATAAAGATTGAATATGATAGAGAGAAATAAAGAAATAGAGGTTGATGAGAAATGCGTTCAAAGGAGCATGACTCAAAACTAGTAAACTCTCTTATCTAAAACCCACAAATTCAATCCTCTATAAAAAACACTGATTTTGCTTTACATAAGTTGTTCGGTTGGCAGGTTCCATCTTCCACAAGACATCATTATTACAACCTTTGAGTATCACATTTTGCTGTCTTTTCCTTCAACTTCTTCATCCCCCCATTGTTTTTATTTTCCAATCTTCTTTTTACTATACATTACTCTTCGTTTTTTAAATTACGAATAAATTTATCGATGAAATTATCAAGACTCTCATATTTCTTGTAAGTGTATAAGGGGTAATGATGAAGAGGGTATACTCCTTTCTACAAATGGAGGAACCAGAAAATGAGGAAGGAAGATAAATATTGAGGCATGTGAATGCTTAACATGTATATTGTCATTTCCATTCATTAATTACCATTGAGACTATGCTTTCTGCTGCCTCTTAATGTTCTTTGCCCATAAATGCAAACCCAACATGTTAACAATTCCACAGCTTCAAAGACTTTTGAGTGCATAGTTTCATCTAAGTAGCTCCTTTGTGTAAGGACACTCCACTTGACATTTTCTTTTGTAAGGGCACTTCTATGGCATTTTAGAATGAGACTTTATTTCAAGTATAAATCAAATGGGTTTTGGGCCAAAATCAAAATCTTTTTTTTTTTTGGGTATGTAAAATCTCATGTGAAATCAAATCAACCATTTAGTGGGTCTTGTTTTAATCATTAATTCTCTATATATTGCAATTCTTCCTAGTAATTAATGCATACCCTAATAAGACTTTGAACCCCATAAGCCAAACCCTAATTGTACAACTCTTATTTGGGAATTTTGTTTGCTTTTTAAGATTAGAGAATGGTTAACATCATTTATTTAGAAAATTCTAGACCAAAAAATATTTTCTTTTTATTAAAAGTAGATACACGTAAAGACTGATTAAATCGTTGTCAAAATTATATCGAATTTAATAAAATTTTAATTCTACAATTGATGTGTGATACTGAAAAACTAACATATGGGTACGCCTTCAAATGGAACCCAAAACAAAAGTAAAAGAAATGGTTCATTAAATTGGAAGTTAGATTGAATAGGAGTGACCAAATTTAACTTGTTTTGCTAGGACAGTGCCACTAACCACCACGAAAGAGCAGTGGCATCTTTATCCATATGTGGGTGAAAGCTTTTGTAGTGAAAGGAACAGAGCATGAAGGAGATTGAAGACAGTGAAATGATGTCTTTTGGTAAAAAAAAAAAAAAAGGAGAGGACCAGTGCCTAATGCCTATTACATGATAAGTGTGCCATACAAGCAAAGGTGGACTCTCTGGGTGGGACCAAGTCTCCACTCTAAAGACACCAACCCCCCCCAAAGCAATGCCACGTCAGCCTTCTATTAATTTACGCAACAATTATTTATATATATATATAAATTTTATGAGGAGGCCCAAACAAGATGGGCCCACATGGGACCCAAAAAGAGGGATTAAGGAAGCACTTTGTATTATTCCTTTCCTATTACAAAAGCAATGGCTCATAGAAAAAGGAGATGGGAACCCTCCACCCAATAGCCCATAGCCAAGAAATGCAACTATCCCAAAAGCAAAGGAAAGCAACAAAATTAAATTAAATTAAATTAAATTTATTAAAAAATATATAATAATAATAATTAGAATAAAAACAAAAAAACAAGAAGAAGGGGGACAAAGTGGAAGAATGTTAATCCCATCACATAAAGTTCAGAAAAGAAAGCAAAACATACCCATTTTGACTTTGTTATTGCTCATCATTTTCAATTCATTCTAATTATAATTATTTTTTCATTTACTAACTTTTCCACCTTTTTCCTAACCCCCCTTTTTTCATTGAGTTTCAATCTTCAATTATTTTCTATTTAATTTGTTTATATATATATATATATATTATATATGATATATGAGTTTTTATTTTGATCTAATGCATACTTAAATATTAAAAAATCAATATCACATATAAATCATTGCATGCTAAAAAGTGCAATTATATATTTAGTAATAATTTTTTTAATATCAACATAATAAAAATTTAAGTATTTAATGAAATAAAAATGTAAATATATATATAAAAAATATAAATCTAAAATTATTGGCAGTGGGTTTTAAGAGGTGATTGGGAACCAAGAAAACAAGTGAAAAAGATGTGTGAACTTGAAGATAGGAGACAAATTTGAATGGAGAAAAGAGAAGAAAGTTGGTATTTGGTGTATGAAAAAATACTAAAAACTCAAAATAGAAGCTTTGTGTCACAAAGCCAAACTTCAAACATTGCATACCCATCAAGAATATACTCACTGTTTTAAGAAACAAAAACACACTCAAAGATGATGACCACATCACCAAAAATGGAGCATGACATGGTTTTCAATGTTGGCAAGTCATTTTCATTCCTTCTTTTATTATTATTATTATTCCAATTTTTTAGGGTTCTACAAGTATATTTGCCACTTGGGTTTTAGCTAGGCATGCTTGAAATTGAAAAGGGTATAAAGTAGAGATCTTGGTGGTGAAGAGATTATGAAAATCTCTCCTTTTTTGAATAATGGGTTTTGAATATGCACTTCCTCATCATATCATTGGACTCTATACAAAGATTTATAGTTTTAAATATACCAACAAAAAAAAATCAAATCTTTATTTAATTGTATATATTAAAATGATAAATGGGATATATAATATATATATATTTTTTTATAAATGTTTATGTTATTTAATTAATTATCATAAGAAATGCTTCTTTGTTGTTCTTTCATTAATCAAAATCATTTAAAGAACATTTATGTTTTTT
>CAOGCB011629740.1:0-17982 GCA_948266635.1 Cnidoscolus chayamansa | reverse complement strand
AACTTTGGTACCAAAGTTGAACAAATAGCTTCTGTTTTGTCCAGTTTCTCACCAAAACAAATGACATTCAAACACAGAGACAGAGAGACGTGTAACGAGAGAAAAATTGACAACACCAATCAATCCCGCCATCAATCAGTCCTTTTTCACAGCATGTGTCTGTGGGTACTAAAAAGCAAACAATTTTAAGTCAAACTCTAATTTAACATGAAAACTGACGCATGTCCTTCACTTTGAGAGACAACTTCATGAATTGGATAAAGTTACTTACCCCCCGCCATGTGCTACTGCTTTTCCCCCCACCACCACCACCACCCCTCCTTTCCCATTTTCGCAATTCTACTTCTTACCCATTCCTTTTACCTACTCAACATGTTGGGATTAGTTTAAGATCTGATTCTCTTAAAGCATTATTCATGTACTAATGCCGCTAATTCATGTTGTGACCAATGATCCTTTCTTAGATGAAATCGATGGTTTAAATTGATTAAATTTTATCTTTTAATGACATGATATAATGTTAATTAATAGAATTTAACGTAAATACAACTAAAAAAAAAACAGAGCATGCTTGAAGGATGGAATGGAATGGGGACAAATAGACTTAATGATTGATCTTTGCTTCCTTATGACTTAAAGTTGGAAGCTTTTTCCTTCCACGAGAATGGAAAGTTATAATAAGGGACCATTCATAATTAAAGATGTTTATCAATAATCACATTTATATCATCACATTTCATTGCATGTCTGCACCATTTGGTCAATGCATGCATGGATTTCTTTGGTAACAACAAAAGGTTGATAACCCCCAATCCTAAAGAACCCTCCTCACTCCGGTCCGACAGTATAAGAGGGGAGATAAACCACGGTATATGACAGCCTCTTAAATGGGAGGCTTAGGGGCCGGGTGCGCACAAGGAGCCCACCTAAAGGATGAAACTCCCACACTGTCACTGTTGGAACTCGAACATTGACTTTTTGATACCAACTCTATCATTCGAATACCAATCGTACTAAGCCTGTGCAGGCACATAGATTTCTTATTTCATCTCATGTATGTTGATATGTATGTGTGTATAAAGCAGCAAAGGATATGACCCCAAAAAAAGATTATTTTGCTTTGATATGCATGGGATGATTTCACGCATGCATAGTCTTCTAATTTCAAAAATTAAAAAAATATTAATCGAGATGTTTCAGTGGCAAAGACTTAAAATAATTAATAAGAAATTGAGAGTTCGAGTGATGAAATAAATATCTTGATTTATAATTCATTTGGAAGGAATTTTTATTTTATTTCATGATGAAAATTAAATTTAAAAGATTTCAAATTTAAATTCCATATCGTTACAGTAAAATAAGAAAGATGGTAGAAAACATCAATCATTCCATTATTTGACCTTTAATCATATTCTCCTTCTCATACTCATTCCTATATGTAAAGAAAATGAAATCATTTAGTCTCCCCACCTCCTTCTCTTTAATCATAACCCATCATCGTCCCTTTCACCCTCTCTCTATATTTAAACTTTTCTTGTATTTTCTCTCTCTAATGCCATGGAAGATGGACAAAATAGAAGCTCAGAAAGATTCCAACTTTCCTACCTCTTCTCTTTTGTAGCATGTTGTTTTTAAATGCATTCTCTTCCCGCCCTACCCCAAGAAAATTTATCTAATATGAAGGGAAAGTTTTCTCTTCTTCTTCTTCACTTCCTCTTCTCTTTCACACTATCTCTGCTTCTTCCTCCTTCTCTTTCTGCTCCTCTCAATGATACGGAAGCTCTCTCTCTCTTTCGCCTCCATACTGATACCCACGGCAGACTTCTCTCCAACTGGACTGGCCCTGATGCTTGTGCTTCTTCCTCTAATTCTTCTTGGTTTGGCGTCAAGTGCTCTGCCATTGGCCGTGTTGTTTCACTTTCTCTCCCTTCTTTCTCCCTCCGTGGACCCATTACTTCTCTTTCTCTTCTTGATCATCTCCGCTTCCTCGACCTCCATGAGAATCGCCTCAATGGTTCCGTTTTGCCTCTCACCAACTGCACCCAACTCAAACTCGTTTATCTTGCTGGCAATGACTTCTCCGGTGAAATCCCACCAGAGATTTCCTCTCTCAAGCGTCTTCTCCGCTTAGACCTATCGGACAACAACATCCGCGGCGAGATTCCTCGAGGAGTGTCCAACTTGACCAATCTTTTAACTCTTCGGTTACAAAACAATGAACTCTCTGGCAAAATCCCGGATCTCTCCAAGTCACTTCCTTATTTAAAGGAACTCAATTTGTCCAACAATGAACTGTATGGACGGTTACCAGATGACCTATTGAAGAAATTTAGTGACCGGAGCTTTTTTGGCAATGAAGGGTTATGTGGGTCGAGACCGTTGCCGGCGTGTTCCTTCACAGGCACGGTGCCGGCGGATGCTTCATCTCAGACTGTGCCATCTAACCCCAGCTCAATGCCCCAAACACCTCTACTCACCAAAGACAAGCATCAGGTACATAAAGGGCTAAGCCCTGGAGCTATAGTGGCAATTGTGATAGCAAATTGCGTGGCTCTCTTGGTGGTGGTTTCATTTTTAGTTGCTTATTATTGCGGTAGAGACAGAAGTGGAAGCTCTAAAGTGGGCAGTGACAGCGGAAAGAGAAGGAAGAGTGGAAGTAGCTATGGAAGCGAAAAGAGAGTGTACGCAAATGGTGGTGGAGACAGCGATGGGACTAATGCCACTGATAGAAGCAGGCTTGTGTTCTTTGACAGGAGACAGCAGTTTGAGTTGGAGGACTTGTTGCGTGCCTCAGCGGAGATGCTTGGTAAAGGAAGCCTAGGAACTGTCTACAAGGCGGTGCTCGACGACGGATGCACAGTGGCAGTGAAGAGGTTGAAGGACGCCAACCCTTGTGCTAGGAAGGAGTTTGAACAGTATATGGATGTGATTGGGAAGCTTAAGCATTCAAATATAGTGAGATTTAGAGCCTACTATTATGCCAAGGAAGAGAAACTGCTTGTTTATGATTATCTTCCTAATGGGAGTCTGCATGCACTTCTTCATGGTTAGTGTGCTCTTTAATGGGATTTTAATGTTCTTGATTAGTAGTTTTTGTTTAAATCATTATATATTTTCATGCGAATAGGAAATAGAGGTTCTGGGAGGATTCCTCTGGATTGGACGACGAGGATCAGCTTGGTATTAGGAGCTGCTCGAGGATTGGCTAAGATTCATGAAGAGTACAGTGCATCAAAAATCCCACATGGAAATGTGAAATCTTCTAATGTGCTTCTTGACAAGAATGGTGTTGCTTGCATTTCTGATTTCGGATTATCCCTCCTTCTAAACCCAGTTCATGCCATAGCAAGAATGGGAGGATACAAAGCACCAGAACAAGCAGAAATCAAGAGACTCTCGCAAAAATCCGATGTCTACAGTTTTGGAGTCTTGCTGTTGGAAGTTCTTACCGGAAGAGCTCCTTCACTGTACCCTTCACCGACACGTCCAAGAATTGAGGAAGAAGAACAGGCAGTGGACCTTCCTAAGTGGGTGAGATCAGTAGTAAAGGAAGAATGGACAGCAGAAGTGTTTGATCAAGAACTTTTGAGGTACAAGAACATTGAAGAAGAACTTGTGTCGATGCTTCACGTAGGGTTAGCTTGTGTGGTTCCACAGCCTGAGAAGAGGCCTACAATGGCAGAAGTAGTGAAGATGATTGAGGACATAAGAGTGGAGCAGTCACCTCTGGGAGAGGACTCTAACGAATCACGAAATTCTTTATCACCTTCCCTCACCACCACCGAAGATGGGTTGGGCGGGTACTGAAGTTGCTAGTGCTGATTTGGTGGTTCTATTATGTAGTTGCTTTTTCTTTCTAAGTTCTTGTAAGGCTCAACGCATCTTCTGGTTGCAGGTGTGAAGAATTGATGATCTACTACATATAAATAGATCATCCTTGTCTTTCCTTTGTGTATTATAGTTTGGTATTTGAATTTTATTTTCTTCTATTTTTTCTAATTTTTTTTGGTTGGAATTTTATATTTAAAATAAAATTTTACATTTAATTTTCTTATTTATTAATTATTTTATTTGAAATTAAATGCATAGAATTTCACGTCCTCCTCAAACTAAATTCCCACCATTTGAGCCTCTTTCCCTTTCATTTCGACACAAATTCCCACTTCGAAATTTCAACGTCAGCAAGCACGTACACGTGCAAGTTGCAACCCACACCAAACACCCTACATTCCATCTCCTACGCTCATCTCTAACGCTTAGCTTGCACGCGCCTCCTCCGTTCCTCCGCGCCAGCCCCTTTTAGACCGCTGCAATTGCCTTTCCATTGCGGTGTTTCCCGACAACAACGCCCATCAAACTCCATGTATCTTCTATTCAAATTAAAAAATAAAAATTTTTATAATCCATTTATTTTTATAATCAAATTATAAATAAAAAATATATATAAGTAAGGCTTATATTTTATAAAATATTGAATTATTGTTATTATTATAATTTAAAAAATGATACATTAATCTTTATAAATTACTATAATTTATAAAAATTAAATTATTAAAATAAAATTTTTTTAGTACCTAACAAAGAAATAGAAAGGGTGACGTGGAACTAAATTAGAACGATTAAATTGTTATTTATTAAAAACAGAAATAAGAGCATGCTTTTTTCATTTTTCAAGGGTTAGAATTTACTTTAGGAAGGAGAATTTATAAAAACAGTTAATAAGAAAAAAAGCAGCGTACGCTAAGGCAATATTCTAAGGTCAGAAACAAATCAGACACTCAGCTTAAGCTACCTTCGATTGACGCCAAACCCTGAAATCTAATCTCAGTTCAGTTTTGTTCTTTATCGGTTTTTATTTTTTGTTCCTAGTTTTTGTTGATTTAATCAGCGAAGATGCAATCCAGTCACTTGCTTCTCGAGGAGCCCATAAGGATGGCTACAATCCTGGAGCCATCAAAAGCTGTATGTATCGATGTATTAATCTAGTTTTTAGTTTTAGTTCCATTTCGGATCTGTAATTTCATTAGTTTGTTTTGTTTTTGAACTGGAAGTTTCGGTTTTGATTCGATTTTTGTTTCGTTAATTTTTTGCAGAGTTTTTTTCCAGCAATGACTAAGATTGTGGGAACCCTAGGTCCTAAGTCTCGATCCGTTGAGGTTATTTCTGGCTGCCTCAAGGCTGGAATGTCTGGTGAGCTTTGATATTTTTGGTTTGTTTTTGCTTCTTGATTAGGAAATAGATGAGGTTAATGGATTTTTTTTTTATGTGTTTTGCTGGGTAGTGGCTCGGTTCGATTTTTCTTGGGGTAACCCGGAGTATCACCAGGAGACGCTGGAGAATTTGAAGGCTGCTGTTAAAAGTACTAAGAAGCTCTGTGCTGTATGTTGCTTATCCTTTTTCCCCCTCCTCTTTGGGTTAATGAATGGAATCAGTTTTTTTTTACGCTAAAAGTATAATGCTTGTTCATAGTCATTGGTATATTTTGCCATTTTTACCTGCTTGCTGTCGTTATCATAACTAGTGGCAACATTTGTGATTGCGTTTTGCTGTTGGAAAACTTTGGTATGTTGCAATGGGGAGAATTTCTTTTTTGTTTGCTACTGTAATGCTCATGCTATATTAGATGAATTTGGAAAATGATACGTTTGTGGTTTTAAGATATTGAACAAGTCCATACCTTTTGTCTTCAGGTAATGCTGGATACAGTGGGCCCTGAGTTGCAGGTTATTAACAAAAGTGAGAATTCCATTTCACTCCTGGCAGATGGCCTTGTTGTTCTAACACCAAATCAAGAACACGAAGCCTCCTCAGAAGTATTGCCCATCAATTTTGATGGGCTATCCAAGGTTTCATAAATTAATTAACGTGTTTGACTATTGTTTCTTGGAAAACTAGTTGTCTAATTTTTAATTTATTTTATTCATTGCTATCCTGTGGATCTTAATGGAAATGCAAGTGCTATTAGTAAAAGCTCAGGTGAAGCATAATGTTGAGTTCTGATGTGTTTGACATGTTTAATCATATTAGACCAGGTATATTGCTATTGGCCCTAGCCACAAATGTTTTTAAGTTTCTATATTTGGTTTATATAGGTGCTTATTAGAAAGGCAATATAATGTATTTGCACTTCTGTAGTCATTGAAACTCTTACATGCTTGTTTTTCTTAAAGAAAAGGTTCAAAAACTGAAAGAAATGGTCTGTGCCACAGTTCTAAAGATACTTAAATGAGGGCTAAAGAAGAGTTTAGATAATAGTTGGTAAGCTACAAAAAAACAGATTTTGGCTTTGAATGGATATTTGGCTTAAGCTTAACCTGAAATTGTGATTATTTGTTGCCATCTTTTTACTTGTCACATTATTTCTTAAACCAAAGGAAATTTGTGTTGTTCTTTTATGAATTTTCTAACATAACTATAACTAATATATTGGTCATTGCAGGCAGTGAAGCCAGGAGACACCATTTTTATTGGTCAATACCTATTTACTGGAAGTGAGACTACCTCTGTGTGGCTTGAGGTGATATAGCTTTTTGTTTAGTTCTTTTATTTTCTTTAACCCATTTAAAATTATTTGCTCAGAAGGGGAGAGGGTTATCTGTTTATTATTATTGATTATTGCATTTAGTTATCTTCACTATTCTTTGACTTTTGTGGTGAAGGGGTAAGTTGAGCTGCTGAACTTGGATTTGTTGTTTGGATGAAGTCTTTATTGTGATATTAATCACAAAATGAATTTTTTTTGGGTTAAAAGGTTGATGGAACCTTTTTGCTGACCTGATGAAAAGTGAGATTAAAGGAATCAAATCACGTGCATGAATAAATGACATTTGGAAGAAAACCCCTCTACATTAGCATGCCTGCAAATATCTTAAATTTATGCATGATTGTGGAGTTCTTGCTGGAATTGAGCAGGTTTCTGAGGTGAAGGGTGATGATGTGGTCTGTGTGATAAAGAACTCTGCAACTTTGGCAGGGTCATTGTTCACTCTGCATGCCTCTCAAATTCATATTGGCCTGCCTACCCTTTCTGATAAAGATAAAGAGGTCAGTCGTGCTTCTAACTTGTTCAACTTATGATTGATGTGATCCAATAGCATTTATCTCTAAGGATCTTAGGTTTGCTGTCTGTTCTCTTATTTTGTGCTTTCTGGGGATTTTTCAATTTCAGGTTATTAGTACTTGGGGAGTCCAAAACAAAATTGACTTCCTCTCATTGTCTTATACTCGACATGCAGAAGATGTGCGCCAGGTAACTTCTGTTCAGCAACCAATGTGCTTCTGTGGCATTTTTTAGCTCTCATAACATCTGACGTTACCGTATCATTTAAATGTTAAATAAACTGTTAGTTTGTCAGCACATATTCATAGACAGTCTTCTTTGTATACAGGCCCGTGAATACCTCTCTAAGCTGGGTGACCTATATCAGACTCAAATTTTTGCTAAGATTGAAAATGTTGAGGTCAATTGGATAATCCAATCCTTTATCATTCAGCTTATGCTATTTTATAATGTACTTCCAAATACCAACTAAGAGTGGTGAAAATCTTTTCAGGGATTAACCCATTTTGATGAGATATTACAAGAGGCTGATGGCATAATCCTTTCCCGTGGGAATTTGGGGATAGACCTGCCTCCTGAGAAGGTCAGTCTTTATACTTTATCAAATTTAGTCGATAGATCAATTTGCTGTGCATCTGAGCAAGTTGCTATGTAAATGCTGTTGGATATGCTTGATTCTGATGATGAATGAAGTTCTTAACTTTTCTTATATGTATTAGGATCCTCAAAATTATCAAATTTTGGCATTATACTTTTTGCTTTTTGAGTCCCTTTTTTTCGGTTGAGTTATTAGTTACAGATTGCAAGACTATGATATTGTACCACTTTTACTATCCATTTCAACTGTCTAACTAATCCTTTTGCATTTGCAGGTGTTCTTATTCCAGAAAGCAGCCCTTTACAAGTGCAACATGGCTGGCAAGCCTGCAGTGGTTACCCGTGTTGTGGACAGTATGACTGACAACCTGAGGCCAACTCGTGCAGAAGCAACTGACGTTGCCAATGCTGTGTTGGATGGTGTGTTATTCTTTTTATGCAAGGCTAGTTGCTTTTAAGGTTAATTGAGGCCGAGTCTTGTGCTGCTGAATCATTTGATTGCACACAAGATGTAATTACTGGAGTATGATGTTATTTTTCATGCGTTACATTGTGCCCTTGTATTGATTATTACGTGTTCTTTAAATTTTTTTTTTTTTTGTAATTTTTTTCTTTACATTGTTTAATGTTATATGCAAACACTGAAATTTATTTCTCGTCATATTCCCTGATGGAACAGGAAGTGATGCAATTCTTCTTGGTGCTGAGACTCTTCGTGGACTGTACCCTGTTGAAACCATTTCTACCGTTGGTAAAATTTGTGCTGAGGTAAACTTCTCTTTCTTCCTTTCATATTTTGTTCATGCCATTCTATCTTTATTGATTAAATTATTTATATTGAATATTAAAGCTGGCTAATTTAAAAGTTGTATATTTGTAAATTTATGCCTCTTAAATTGGAAACCCGTAATTATCTTTGTTGTGTTTTGATGATGCAGTTTTTTACTCAGATCTTTTAGAAATAAAGCATTGATTGTTTTGTTCTTTAAATCTGGCTCCCTATTCTTATATGGGGTCCAACTTCACACTTTGTATCATTTAAAACATATCTGCAATGAACGGTGTACATGCATGCACAGTTGCATACTTTGTGAATTTGGAGACCAGCTATGTACTTTTGGGGGATTACTTATTTGCATTTACCTTGCATCTGTTTAACAATACTCACCTTTGGTTGCTTTTCATTCCGGTTTAAACATTTCTAGTCAAAATGAATTTTATTTATAATTGTTATTTTTCAATGATTTTGCTTGAACTGAGCTAATGTCACACTTGGCACAAATACGTTTCAATCCTAGATTTAGACTATTTTGTACCGGACAAATGGATTTATAACATGTAAGATAGTTGTGCATGATGTTTAGGAATTGAGTTGATTCTTCCAATTATCTATTCTGTCTTGGTAACACGGTGAAACATCCCAAAAGTTTATGTTTGTGTTACATATGGAGTCTATTTGTTGTACTACATGATCAAGACAACTTGCTTACAATTATTCAGAAATGATTTATTAAAATGTGGAATATCTCATAGATTGCATTTGGCTTTTTGGTATTCTCTTCTCTTCTATTATTTTATCTGCTAAAAAAGGAAGCATGTTCTCTATCATCATGATTTTTTTTTTGTACTGGTAAACATTTCTCCCAGTGTGCTGGGTTTTATGTCATTGCCAGTGAGCATATCATTTCCCAATACAAGTTTATATGGATGAAACATCATATATTAGTGTCACATGTATTCTTAGACAATCAAGGCAATTAACTACATGGCTGTGATAAAATGAATGGAGTAAATCTCTTTCTTTTTACCTGTCATTTTTTCATGTAGGCTGAAAAGGTCTTTAATCAAGACATGTACTTCAAGAAAACTGTCAAATTTGTTGGAGAGCCAATGAGCCACTTGGAATCTATTGCTTCCTCTGCGGTATTGTTACTTTTTCATAACTTTCTTTGATGATCATTCAGTTTTTTTATTGGATTAATTCAATAATTCCATCAAGAGAGAGAGAGAGAGAGAGAGAAATCAGTTTTTTCAAGTTTGTATTATTATGACCATTATTAATTCTTGTCCAGGTACGAGCAGCTATTAAGGTGAAGGCATCTGTCATTATTTGCTTCACTTCATCAGGAAGGGCTGCAAGGTATCCTTCTGTTTATCCTTTTTATCTTGTTCATTTGCAAGTGAACTAAGAAGGCATCAGTTTGTATGCTAGTTATAATAATATTATTATTATTGTAATGATCATTTATGTCAAATGCAACATCCATTGACTGCAAAACATGTAAATCTGCAGATTGATTGCGAAGTATAGACCAACAATGCCAGTTCTATCTGTTGTCATCCCCCGACTCAAGACAAATCAACTGAGATGGAGCTTCAGTGGGGCCTTTGAAGTATGCACTTATCTCAGTTTTTATGCATACTTGTTGAAGCCTTGTTTTTATTGTTTTATTCTTATTGATTAATGGTGCATGCAAATTGATTAACCTTGTTCAATTCTTGTGCTTAGGGAAATCATCTAGTGATACAGCATGATGATTCTCTTTCAAATAACTGTATTCTAGTTGTGAAATTAGCATAATATATTTAGGACTCAGAAGGATTATTATTTGATAGTATCATGCTTTTTACTTTCATCATTTGGAAATGTCTATTTTGCCTGTCTGTTTCCATTTAATGTTGCTTGTCATTGTCATATTTTATATGACCTGCTTCATACCACCATCTTGATTTTAAGCTGATGGAACTTTGTTATGTACATATCAATGTTCAGGCAAGGCAATCACTCATTGTTAGAGGTCTCTTCCCTATGCTTGCTGATCCACGGCATCCTGTAAGTGTTTATTTTATTTTATTTTTATGGTAACTTGGAGCTTTCTTGAAAGATATGCCTAGTTTTCTATGTGGAAGCTATCTTTATTTATTATGACAATGTTTATAGAACTCTAATAAAATTTTGTTCTGGGTAAAAGACAATTGTCATGCGACTTGGGTTGGTCATGGTGGTTCTGTTTCATTGTTAGGGTTAAAACAGAAAGGGGGTCTCTTTTTTTTAGAATACAGTCTATGCTGGACTAGTGATTAGTGACCTTGTCTTGCCAGAGTGTTTCTACTCCCATTTCCATGTAGGAATAGTTTTTTTATCATATTTGAATGGGACATTGCTTAGCCTGAGTAGTTTGTTGCATGCGCGTCCTGTAATTGATTAACTTCTTCTTGTCCGCATTTGTGAGCACTAAGACCTTGCTGTGAATTTTTGTGGTCACGCTGGTAGAAGCAACTTTGATCATGTCTTAAATAAACTTGAACCTTGGTTCACCATTTCTCCTGTATTGAGAACCTGGTTTCCAAAATGATTTTTTTTTTCCCTGTTTCTTCTTCATCTTCATGATGTTGGGTTTTGTAGGCGGAATCAACAAGTGCAACAAACGAGTCAGTGTTAAAGGTAGCTCTTGATCATGGAAAGGCATCCGGAGTTATAAAGTCGCGTGACCGAGTAGTTGTTTGCCAGAAAGTTGGAGATGCATCTGTGGTCAAAATAATTGAACTTGAAGATTAAAGTCATCTTTATTCCAAGTAATGTTGAGGGATGAAGAACGTGCAGCCTCTCCAGGGTTTTGAGAGTGGCTTAGCATGTTTTGGAATGAATGTATAAGGATTTTTTATACTGGTAAAATTATTTTTGTCCACGATGATAATGCGTTGGAAACAGCAAAGAATCACATGATTCCTATATTTTGAGTTTATGGGCTCAAAATGATGATCTTTTTAAATATAAATCACATATTTAACTTTTAAGGAGTGAAACAAATCTAGTCAAACTTATTATTGTAGTCGGACCTTTTTTTTTAAAAAAAAAATTTCTAATATAAAATAATAATACTTTGTAAAGAAAGAAAGATTAATAAAAATAGTAATAATAATGAAGAAAAAATAGAAAGATTTAATAAAAATGTTTGGTTAAAATTTTAAATATAATTAATTTTATTAACAAATAAAACGAGTGATGATGATTTAAAAAATACATTAAAATTAAAACATATTAATCTATTATTTCAATTAACTAAATACATTATAATAAAATTAAAATACAAACAACACAGTCCAATAGTGATTTAGTAAAATTCTTTTTAAAGCATCGAAAGCAAAACGTTATACTGGAATCGGATAAAGTAGAGTTTTTATTATATGATTTTTGTAAATTTTAAGTAGATATAAAAAGCAATTATCTATGGTATGTATAAGAAAATTACTCCTATTTCTAATGCTATAATCAAGCTGTAATCAGGGCTGTGATCAATTTCCTGATTACAGTATCTTCAACTTCAACATAGCAGCAGAGCTTGTCCCCCCTTCATTGACACTGATCAAAAGTTTTTACGACACAGATGCATCCAAAATACTAACTACTTCCTCTCTATTGAAGTTGTATTATTTAAGACAATGAAAACAAACAAGTACATGTGTTTTCCTCTAATGAACTAGAAACCAAAAACCATAAATGAAACCATCTTTTTTTTTTTTTTTTAATTACATTTCTACAATCTCATCCTGTTATGGAAGATGGGTCACTCCTCTTGTTTGAAGAAACCTGTTGCTGTTGATGGATATCATGCAATTCAAACTCTTTCTGCTGAATTAAAAGTGCCATTCTTTCACTTTCAAGTCTTCTCCTTTCATTCTCTAGTTTTGCTCTCTCCATTTCCCTCTCTTTTTTGCTGCTAAATTTCACCCACTTCAACCTCTGCTTTTCTAGTTCAAATGCTTTACATTGGTAGCTAACTTGCTGCTCTTCTAATTGCATTAATCTCATCTTCATCCATTGCTTCTTTTCCCATGTGCTCTTTGTCCCATCTTCGATCACACTCGCCAATTCACTTTTCAGTTGTTGCATCTTCATAGTTCTTTGCCTTTTTTTTGAACCTTCCTCCTCATCGTGTCCATGGTCACAATTTTGTCCCCTTGAATTGCCTTCTATTGCCTCATCTACCTCCTCATCAGAATCTTCCTCGTCCTCCTCGCTCTCCTCATCATCATCTTCGTCCTCTTCGTCATTGATTATCCTTTTTGCCATCTTTGACCCCTCTGCTTCACTCCTCGAGTTGGTCACAAATTGTGGATTTTCAGATGAATGGGAACACCTTTGTTGCTGAGCATTAGATTGATCTGTAGCTACTTCTGTTGAGTACACATTACCAGAAGCAACCCCACTTGAGCCATGACCACAGCTGTTGTGATAAGCACACATTTCTCTGAAGAACAAGTGCTTAGAATTCAGCAATTTTTTCACTTCTTCCTTCATCTTTGGTGACAAATCCATTGTCTCTAGCAAGCTTTGATTCTCCACAACCTTGCAAGCAGTTCCTTTGCCGAGTATATCATTAACCCTTTTATACCTCTTGTTCAAGTCATTAAACTTATCCTCACACTGCTGTGGAGATACGAAAAATCCTTTCTCCATCATTGCCCTTGAAACTGACTTCCATTTCCCTTTCTTCTGCGACAACCCACCTGCTTTTTTCTTTCCTGTGGGATCATTTACTTCAGGTCCAGCCTCGTCACCAATATAGAAGACTGCCATTATAAGAAGCCTGATCATACTATCTGTCCACTTCATTCTTTGCCATGGAGATGTCTTCCTTTTGCCATCAGCTGTGTCATCTCCAGTGAAACCAGGCTCATCTTCATCACTAACTGTTGATTGTGGCTTTTGTCTTGCAGTAGAGGAGGGATATGGGTAGGCATGTTTCATAGTTTGCTGGGACTGTGGATGATTATCAGGCTCATGGTGGGCATAACCTACCATTTGTGGGTGGTGCAAGTGGGGAGAGTTTTGTGGGTTTTGAGGGTTCTGAGGGTTCTGTTGTTGTTGCAGTGGCATTTCTAGTCCTAACATTCCTGATCCCAAGCCTGAAAATATCCTACCAGGCAAACCATTATGTTCCATCAACCTAAAAGCCGCACTATTTACCTAAATCAACCAGGAAAAAAAAAAGGTGTTATTAACTACAGTTCTTGGACTCCCCTATTGGATTCAATATGATTGGCAACGACAGAAACTCTAAAAGACCCAGTTCAGCAAATGCAAAGTAATCTAAAGTTCTGCACTTCTAAGATAATGGGGGGATATAATATTAATTAAAAATTGCTACTTGGGCGGGGCATCCATGTGCAGCGAACAAATGGAAGCATACCCAATAAATGAACTGATTGTAGAAGAAAACCAAGATAAGACGATTGCTCAAAACAGCAAGAACTGAAAGATCGAAAACGAAACGTACCATCAACAGGGTCCTAAAAAGCAACTACCTGGAAACCCATAAAAGGGTAAGACAGAGAGAAAGAGGGGGACAAGGTGTAGGGAGTGGTGGCGATAGATGAGTATATACAGGGAGAGAGATAGCAAAGCAGTTTTGTGCTGATATGGAGTTGGACAGAAAACTGCCCATGGTTTTGGTTTTGGTTTTGGTTTTGGATTGAGTACCGCCTTTTGTATGGAAATTTAACCCACAGGATTTTGAAAGCACTTCAAAGTTGAAACCCACATCCACTTTCCTACCTCTTTCTTTTTCCCTCTCCTACTCCATACAAATCCCACTTTATTTTATTCCTTCAATTTACAAAAATATTTTCTTTAAATATAATATTAAAAAATTCATTTAAAATATGCTTTCTTTAGAAAAATAAAATTTTTTAATTTAAAAAATTAATAAAATAAAAAATATTATACTTAAAATTAATTTTATATATGAAAATATTATATCAATTTATTATATTTATAATTTATTATATTATATCAATTTATTTATATTCAAAATTTATTATAATTATCAATATTAAATATTTATTTTATTGCATCAATTATAGTTTTATTTTTTTATATAATTTTATATGGTATATTTATTTATTTTTAATTTAATGTTATAATATTTTTTATATTTAAAAATATATAAAAGTTTTTATTTAATAATCATAAATATATTAATTATTAAATTTTATATTAAAATGATATAAATTAATAATATATATATATAATTACTAAATATTATTATTAAAATAATATCAAATAAATAAATCATGAACTTAAATCATCATAAATAGCTCAATATAAACCTAACATTTTTATTACAATGACGTACAATTCATAATGAAAATAGATAAATCAGAAACTCAAAGTATCACAAACAACTAAATATATACCTGACTTGACTTCATGAGTATTTAGAGCAAAATTTTATGACCAAAAATACCAATTGTATAAGGAGATCTTTATAAAAGTTGTCGCATATGTACACGTAATTAAATTTCAAAAGAGGGGCCTGCCGCATTTCACATATGTTAGTCATACTTGGACCATGTCATAAGCTAAAAACCCATATGAATTTGATAAATATGTATGTACAGAGATTTCATATGATAATGAACATCAGGAACTGTACGAGATAGCTGCAGAACACATGTTGCATGGGCTATATCAAAAGAGAATCCAAATTGTTCTTATATGATTGGTGAAAAATGCAGATTCTATTATCCTAAGTCATATTTCTAAAAAACAGTACAAGAAAAAGATGGATATCATATATATAGAATACCACACAAAAGACAGGAGGTATATCAATTGTTAAAATTACATTATAAATCAAATTTATTTTTATTATATGATATATCAATTGGAATATATATTATATTATGTTAAACATGTAATGAAGAACTTCAATGATGCAGGTTACAACAAAAATAAAGAGGATGGATAATAAATGGGTCATTCCTTATAATTCATATCTTTTGACAATATTTAATTATCATATTAATGTTGAGATATGTTATGGTCTGAAAAGAGTTGAATAAGTACATCTATAAGAATATGATAGGATTACAGTTTATATGTCACGTGAAAATAAACTAATAGATGAGACACAACTCTCATAACACATTGAATAGTATAAATCATTAATTATAGAGTATAAAAAATTATAAAAAAAAAATATGCTTTATCTGAGATAACAAAAAATCAATCACAACAATTAATCAATAAGTCAATAAAGATAATATAAGAGATGGCAGTCAAAGTACCACAAGAGGGCATCAATGCCATTCAAAAATTGAATATTGATAAGCTCAATGGATATAGAATCATACTGTAAAAGGTGCATTCAAACACAAGTTGAGTCTTTTTTGTAGACGGAACAAGAAAGATATTTTTATATTATGCACTACTTGCAAATATAAGATATGAAGGAATGATAGCATTTGCCACAACAACATAAAGGGTAGCATCATTAATTATGCCAAGAGGAAGAACTGTTTACTCACGATTCAGTATACCGTTGAGCCCAATAAAATCAAGTTTATTTAAAATATCAAAGTAAAGTGGATAAACATAATTATTACGCATATCAAGTCTAATCATACTGTAAAATGTGCATTCAAACACAAGTTGAGTCTTTTTTATAGACGGAACAAGAAAGATACTTTTATACTATGCACTACTTGCAAATATAAGACCTGAAGGAATGATAGCACTTGCCACAACAATATCAGGGGTAGCATCATTAATTATGCCAAGAGGAAGAACTGTTTACTCGCGATTCAATATAACATTAAGCCCAATAAAATCAAGTTTATGTAAAATATCAAAGTAAAGTGTACAAACATAATTATTACGTATAACAAGTCTAATTATATGGGATGAAGCACCCATGGCTATAAGGCTAGTAATAGAAACAGTTTATAGAATCATGAGAGACATAATAGATAATTCTCAATTATTTGGAGGGAAAGTTATAGTGTTCGGAAGAGATTTCAGACAGGTGCTACTAGTGATACCTAAAACTACAAAATAATAAATAGTTAGTGCAAGTTTGGTGAAATCTTATTTATGGAGCAGCATTGAAGTGTTGAGGTTAACAACAAATATGATAGCTATGAATGATATATATTTTTGAGAATTTTTACTTACAGTTAATAATGGAGAACAACCAACAATCAAAGAATGTAACATCATAATACCTGAAAAGATGATAGTGAGTTATGAAAATGAAAATAATTATGAACAATCATTAATTGAAGTGATATATTTACTGCTAACAGATAGTGCAAATTCAGCACAATATATAATAAGTCGAGCGATGTTGGCAACAAAAAATGAATATATAGACAACTTAAATCAACGGATGATAGACATTTTTATGGTAAATGTAATGTCTATAATAATTTTGATGAAGCGATTGATGATACAAATAACTACAATCAATATATTTTTTTTAATACTTTGATGGATTACCTCTCTATAGGCTCTAACTAAAAATAAATTGTCCGATAATACTTTTAAGGAATTTGGACTCTTCAAATAGTTTGTGTATAGTATGCAAAAATTTTATTAGAAATACAGAAATTATTATTGGACAACATGCTAAAAAACATGTATTTTTACTAAGAATATCATTATCACACGGAGAAAATGAGGGATACCTATTCTATTTCAAAAGAAATTAATTTTCAATTCATTTATGCTTTGCAATGACAATAAACAAAGTTAATGTCAAATAAAAATTAAATGTGGACGTATATTTACCCCGTGATATATTCTCATTGCATTATTAAGAGGATTATCAATGTCAATTTAAAAAGTATTCATTAAATCAGATGATATACAAAATAAAAGCACATATATAAGAATATTATGTACAAAAAGGCTTTGCTCTTATAAATATAATTAAATAAATGTATAATATTTAAATATATTATATTATATTATTATTTAAAAATAATAATTAATTTTATGATTTAATTATTATAAAAAACTCATATTTTGAAACTTATGAAATTACTCAATTAAAAATTATTAATTATTTGGATAAATTTTTTATTTTTAATATATTTAATTAAATAATATAATTTTATTAATTATTAAAATTTATAAAAATATTATAAATTAAAATATTTATTAAAATTTATAAATAAAATAAATATATAAGATTTACTATGAACGTACGAGCACAATTCTATTAACCTATGAATAGATTAAATTCGTATAATATAATTATTTTACATATATAAAAGAATTAGACTATGTTTATCGATACATTTAAATATAAATAATCACCCACGTGATTCATTTGTATTTTTTTTTATTAAATTGACCTTAGAATAAGAAGGGGACAGAGAGGAAAGAGGTTAAGGTGTTTGGTCTATGCAGAACATGGTTTTACAGAAACAAACAACCATTTCATAACTTTTATAAATAAAAATTATTTATTAAACTATTTTATTTATTCCGTCATTTTAACATCTTTAGACCCACGCTATTATATATTATTTTTTTT
>CAOGCB011628853.1:0-10592 GCA_948266635.1 Cnidoscolus chayamansa | reverse complement strand
TGAATGGAGGCGTAAAATCCGAGTAATGGAAGGAGTGTGATTGGGTTATTACCTGAGAGCTTATTTGTTAGAGGATTCATACAGCCGACCCCAACTTGTTTGGGATTAAGGCTTTGTTGTTGTTGTTGTTGTTGTTGTTGTGTTGTTGTTGTAGCAGTTCTATTTGTTATATCACATAGTATTCCTAATATGATTTCAAATATCTATTTTTTAGTCATGTTTTCATTATTCATACAGAAGAGGAGGCAGCAGAAAATTACTGAATTAGACTGCCAGAAAGTGGACATTGTGACAAGGAAAGGTAGACCTACTAAATCACCATTTAGAAGCCCACATGTTTCAACTACAGGTAGTATGCTATTGTTGCTCTATAATCAATAATATATCGTGTTGCATTGCTTATTTATTTTATATAAAGGAAATTTATATGAAATGATTTTCGTAATTCAGCAGATATTGCTATTCGAAACATCAATGGAAATGAGGATAAAATTAAAGAAGATGGAATTCCTGTTGTCATAGCATTAGAAGCTAGGGAAATGAGTAGTTCACAATGTGATTATCCTTCTCAGCTTTCTGGTGAGGAAACACTCAAGCTTATGAGAGATCAGAAGAAGAATTTAAGTGATTCAGTTGGAGGCAAGGTCATGGTAAGTGAATTCACTTTGTACATCCCTATTTTAGATGGTCAGGGTTTGTTTTTAGGAAAAGAATGAAATACAATGATAGGCAGTCGAAGTTTTGAAAGATTGTGATGTAGTAATAACTAATGAGAGGAAATTGCTAAGCTTTTGGAATATGTTAATATGCAATATGACCATTTTATTTATCAATTTTCAAGTTTCTAATCATCACCTTGACTTGCTTTGAACATTGACGGAGCAACTTCCTTATTAATTGCTTTATATAGCTTCACTGAAAATGTTAGATCAACCCATTTATCTTTTTAAGTTAGTAATATGTTTGTTAAGTGGACTGGATACTCATAAAATTCTGTTTCAACTCTAATCCTATGGTGTACTTTTAAGTTTTAAATGGTTGAGATGATAACCTCTTCCTTTAGCACCCATATATCATGGAAGAAGGGTATGGAGAAAGCTTTTTTTTTTCTTCTAATACTTTTAGATGACTATGCAATTTGACAAGAAAAAATTATAGTAACTTTTGGGGAGAAGGGGAATGATTAATGGAGTTATGAATCAGTTAAGATGTTTAAAGATTCCAGAAATGTGGGCTTTATTTTTGCAAAGGTCAAGATAGCCAGTTTCATTTTATTTATCTGCTCAGTTCTCCATTTGATGAGGAATGCCTTCCCCTGTTTTTTCTCAACCTTACTTGTCCGTCAGTGGCTGATATTGTAAGCTTGGTCAGTATCATCTTACTTTTTGTTCCTTGACTAGATAGCATCATCTTTCAATATTTATTGTTTCTTCTTCTGGGACTTGATCAGCATAAAAATGGAGGAAGCAGTCAACGAAGAAAGAGGGGAAGACCACGTAAGCTAGTAGTTAGCCCAAATGCTTCAGAGGCTGGTACGTGAAAAACATCAAACCCCAATCATTAGCAGGATAATTTTATTTGTTTCAAGTTACACAAACATACTGTTTGCAGGTAAGGAGGAACATGGTGTTCAAGGTGTTTCTAATGAAGTAATTGTAAAGGATCATAAAACCAATGACATTGAAATGCCAATACAGCCAAGGATGGAGTCTACAGGTATGAGGGATTTAAAACCTAAAAGTTATATTTGGCCTTCCTATAAGATATCCAACACGTAGGAGGGATGTAAAACCTAAAAATTATGTTTTGCCTTCCTATAAGATATCCAATACTTATCAAATATTAAGAGTTAATGTAATAAGCTGTGAAGCTAGAAGATAAATCCATCAAAAGTCCCCTGAAGTTTCAAGTTTTTATTATTGAATCTTCCAATTGCAAATGTGTTATATTGAGCTTTTGAACTGTTTGATTTGGTTCTATAGAGTATTATTTTAATGGTGATATAATACTGCCTAAACACGTGCAAGATGTATGCGCTGATAAAAAGCTTGTTCTAAGAAGGATGATATTGATAAATCTAATCTCACATCTGTGTATTCCAAGATTATAAAAATACGATCCTTATACATTTTGTCTAACAGGATATACGGCTATATATGTTGACATCTTGGATTGGTATTGAAGGGGTCAGAAGTTCAAATTTTAGGCAATACTATCTTGCAGTTATCACTCAGTAGCTTCTGTTCATATAATTCAGGCAGTCAATGGAATATATACATTGATTGGAGACTTGATAGAAAAAGAACAAAGAAGAAAGATTCAGGGTTTCCCTCATCAGCCAAACTAGAATGCCACTAGAAGAGTAACAGAAACTGCCAAATGAAAGTGTTGTGAAACATTGAGCAAACAACTGAACCTGTACCAAAGAAATGAAGTGAACTGTAGATAACTTCTTATGACATCACATTGTGGTGAATTCTAGATAGAACTTTTAGTTTAGCTTAGAGCGTTGACATGCTTTTCCTAACTTCTGTTAGGGATAATTGTAGCTTTATTTTACAGTAATATGAACTGTGGAATCAAATTTCATACGCAGTTTAATGGCTGCTGCAATTAAAATTGTTTAAGTTGCTGAAATCTTATGGACAACACAAGAGGCAAGTTCCTGGCAGCCCAATCACAATTAAGTCTGTTCTTTCTTTAGTTCAAGAAAGAAAAAAATGAAGAATCTAATGTTGAAGTGAATTACGCGTTACTATTACTGCTTGAACATCTGAAAGACTCAAAAAAGAATGCTAACATGGGAAGATGAGCAATCTTCCCTCTCAAGTCTGTTATTTGAATAAGGGCATGCTGATGTTCCTCCAACATGTTCTCTCTCGCTCTTTCTTTCTCAGTTTTACATGGAGAATTTAATTGAAGCAATAATAACTTTGGTATATGCATGTGTGAACTTGCAAATTTGTACGTCGATCACATCAGGAACTAAAGCTGTTATATCTTTGTAGTTTCTCAAGCTGCTTCTAGAGAGAGAACAGCTGAAGTTTCTGACATAGGACGCATGGCGAAAGAAGTTGAAATGGCCACTGCCACTATATTTAAGGATGTCGTTGATGATGATCAACCTCTATCAACATGGATTGGAGGAATGCATTCTCCTGCAAGTGCTGAAGACCTGGGTAAGCTGCTTTAGTCCCTTTGAGTACACTCTGTTATAGCCATTTTGTTTGACTGTTTGCTGTGTCCTCAGGATTATCTTCTGGAAAGGGTTCTATTGGATGTAATGAGCCGAGAGGAAAACATGATCTAGCAATTGATGCACAAGTTGACAGCATTCCTGGTGGAAATCAGCATTTGCCTTTTCAAAAGAGGTCGCTGGTTTGGAAAACAATTGAATCTATGGAAGTATTTCAAATCATGCCACAGAAGCCTCATTTTAAACCTTTGGCTGATTGCAAAGAGGAATACCGTGAAGGATCAGCCATTGGTATTATGGTAACCTTTGCCGGTTTGTTTGAGAAGATAACATCATTGCAATTTGATGATTCTAAAAGCATTTTGGAGAGTACATTGGAAAGTCTGTGTGATTTGGAGAACCATGGATTTGATGTAACCATGCTGCGAGGCCGTGTCGATGAATTGCTATCACTTAAAAATGGGAAAGAAGAGCTTCTCAATGAATCAAATGATGTTGAAAGGCAGATAAGAGAGCATACTGATGAGAGAGAAAAATTAGAGGCAAAGATGCATGATATTGAAAAGAAATTACTCGAGTTGCAAAATGAACTTATTGCATCTAAGTCAAAGATGGAGACCAAGGATCAAGAAATTTCCAGGTTGCAGTCGCACATGAATTCTGTGAACGGGCTTGTTAAAGATGTCCGGTGTAAATTTGAAAAAAAAGCTAGAGCCCCTTGGAAATTGAGCTGATGATCTGTCAACTTCATTCAGTTGTCTTGCTTGTAAATTGTGAATATGTAGGAGCTGTTGACAGGGAAGGTTGCTGAAATTCGTGGTAAAGGTGTAGAGGTCATGAAAATGCAATGTACATTTAGACTTGCATCTTCTCTTCTATGTTCATGAAACTAGACATTTGATCGTAGACCTAGAGATACCGAGGCAAATATGATTTATAGCTTTACGTAGAACGAGAGGGAAGGTGGTATTGTATGGGCAAAAAACATATCAATCAGTGCCAAAAGACTTGGCAGTTGCTAAAGATTAAAGAACATTGCCTTGGAAGCAGAGATGCTTCATTAAGAGAACAGGAAAGTGGGTAGTTTTTGGTAGGATTTAATTACCTAATGTCTTATTAGATTTTTATTTTTATTTATTTATTTATTTATTATTTATTTGTAATCAATTTTCTTTCGAATTCATTAAAACTTTTAGCAGCTGGTGCAAGTCAAACTGGAGCAGTGATGGTGAATGTCTACAGCTGAGAGGTTCCATTAATACATTACAGGGAGAGTATTAGTGTTCAGGCAGATCGGCACGAGTAAAAAACAAAAGCTTTTAGTGTTATGCAAATCCAAGCTGTCTAATAATCCTCTTAACCTTCAATGGATCCTAGCCTAGTACCACTAGATACGATGTCCGCTTATTTCTTTCCTCATCATGTTGGAGTTGGACAGACAGAATCCCCTCGTCAAATCTCTCACAGGTCAAAACTAGGCCCTCCCTCGGCCTCGCCACATGCATATTCTTTTATTGATTTTCCAAATATAGTAACTCTATTCATATTTTTCTATATCAAGTCTTAAATAAAATATGTATCATCTACAAATAGAAAATGGAAATCTGTTAGATAAAATGCCCAGCGTAGCTTCCTGAATCACTGCAGTTGGAGTTGGGGTCGAGTATCATAAGTCCGACCACCTAACTTCTCCTGACATTTAGGCCCACCACTGTAAGTATCCTCAGAAGCGCAGCGTACACAGTTATTTAATGAATGTAGCCGCTCAACCATTAACCATTAGGGCAATACAACCACCATCCAAATACATATACAAAGAAGCAACACATTTCCTCCTCCTTCACTCTCAAAACGGAACGGAATAATTTAGGTACCTCAGATCCCATTTTCCATGAGAATCTGGTTTTGGTCCCCACTGTAGTTGTTCTGTGGTCTCAGTCCCTTTGCCTTGTAGTGTGTCAGACGTGAGTGAGAGTACATTGCAACGTTCATTGTTCATATATCATACTCTATATACACCTCTTTTATATCTAAATTTATTTATTTTATTCATATCATAATTAAATTCATGATACATTTCAAATTTTACAGTATATGGATGTTATAAAAATACAATTTAGTAACATAAAAAATAATTATCAAAATGTAATTATTTAACAATTTTATTTTATTAATTAATAGTAGACTATTAGTAATTTAAAAAGCTTCATACTTTCTTTAAGGTTATTCCTCCCCACCATCTGCAAATCATAAACAGTTCACTTTCTATTAAATGTTTCAAAAATAAAATATCTAAAACACACAAAAAAAAGATAAAAGGAATTAGTGTAAAGGGGATATAAAAAAAAGAAAAGGGACAGAACATTAACTTCCTCAACCTAACGCATTTAACAACATCTTCTCTCCCTTCTGTTTCTCATAAATTCAATCACCAGAATATAAATATATTATCAGTTCCCTCTTTCTCTATACTATACGTTCGATGCATTTTTTGAATGTCGTAAGTAGTTTCGCTGTGTTTATCTTACGGGAATAAGTTTGTTAATTCGTTGGTTTAAGCTGCTGTTTTATTAGTTTTCAGGTTTAATTGCTTTGTCCGGCGCCAATATTTTCTTTAACTTGCTGTCTTCAATGCTTCCATGACTTTGTTGTCGGCAGATTGTTTGTATTTATTTTTTATCATGCGGGCTCCATTTTACATGGTTTGTTAGTGGAAAATATTTTCCATATGTAAACATTATTGATATATGCCCGTTTGATTGGGTCTTTCGCACCCCGGTCCAACAGAATGTTAGGAGTGGTAAATCACAGTGACTCAACGATAAATAAGTGGAAGGTCGAGGACTCAATACGCACAAAGAATCCACCCATGTAGGTGAAACTCCCGGCCTACCGATGCTGAGATTCAAACTCATGGCCACTTATCCAAACTACCACTGGAATACGGTCACGGGCTTTTATCATTCTAAACTTAATAAAATATGTTTCACCTGTATTTTTATTCTCAATCTATATTTATATAAAATTCTTTTAAGAAACTATTTTCTAGAATTGTTGATAATATCAAGGATATTAATGGAGATTTTTTTTTTAAATTAAGAAAATGAGTTTCTTTTTTTTTTAATAGAAGATATTTTCAATTGATTAATTAATAAATTTTTTGGCAGCTTGCCTTGCTGTGCTTTTAGTTTGTGATTACGTGTCCTTTAAGCAAGGAGATTACGAATTCTAGTAAGTTGTGTTAGTTCTTGATTTCATTGAAATGGCTGTAATTGACCCCTTACTTAAATGCTTCATAGACTGTCTATGGTCTTTTACTATCAGTTTACTACGTTCTTATCCTATGGACTTGTATTATATGTATGGGTCTGAATGACGGATTTGGAAATAGCAGGCTCCTCAACAATAGAAAATGAAGATTTTCTCAGCTCAGGTCGAGGAAGGAAAGGAAGGAAAAGATGGGACTCTTTCGGTTGGTCCTGTTTTTCGAAATCCACTATCAAAAAATGAATTTCCTACACATGAACCCGATATAAGTTCTGCATGGGATCTTTTCTGGTAACTGAGTTTGCATTCTTCTTCTTAATGCATATATAGTTCAGCTTTGACAATATACGAAAATGTCTTGATGTTTTCAGTGTATCTGTAAAGAAGTATCCTGGAAATAAAAT
Organism: Cnidoscolus chayamansa; assembly: GCA_948266635.1. Lineage (NCBI taxonomy): Eukaryota > Viridiplantae > Streptophyta > Magnoliopsida > Malpighiales > Euphorbiaceae > Cnidoscolus > Cnidoscolus chayamansa. Next base: position 3,725 of record CAOGCB011628853.1, on the reverse strand, counting down.
GCTCGGTTGGCGTAAATTAGTAGATGGGAAGGTAAATTTCTAGCTGAAACTAATTAACGTGGATTTAGCAGCTCCAGCAGTTTCTGCTAGCTGACCTTCGATTTTGAACAGCTGGGGTCTTATGTGTGGAAAACTTACAAGGAAGTATATGAAGAAGTTTTGCAAATTGGTTCCGCATTACGAGCATCTGATGCTGAAACTGTAAGTTGATATATGTGTATTCACTAGGTTCTGTTCTTGTACATTGACTTTGGATATGAAGAACTGCAACCGGTTTGTTTTTCCTAATCTCATTCTTTTTTGTTGTGTTCTTGGCTTTTCCATTGTAGGGCTGCCGGGTTGGAATCTATGGATCGAATTGTCCTCAGTGGATTGTGGCCATGGAGGTCTGTTTAGAAACATTCTTTTTCCTCATGTATTAACATTGTAGTGGAGTTTTTCCTTTTCTCATCTGATTCATTGATTGTTTTCAAGTGAACTGGCAAGCTTCTTTTATTTATTTATTTGATGCTCTTGTATAGGCATGCAGTGCCCAGAACTTGGTCTGCGTTCCATTGTATGATACACTCGGTGGGCATTCTTTCTCCAATATTTCCAACTCTAGAATTTAAAATCTTTATCGTCCCTTGACTGCAAAAAGAGTTTAGATTCAGCCACTGGTATTGGTTATCAGATTCACATTTGCAGAATAGCTAGAGTGGGTTGTCTTGCTTGCAGGTCCTGGTGCTGTCAATTTTATTATAGATCACGCAGAGGTTGATTTTGTTTTCATCCAACATAAAAAAGTGAAAGAAGTAAGTTGAAGAACAATTCACCTGCCCTCAAAATACTTATACGTTATTTACCATAGAATCTCGCAGATGAAAGTAGCCAATATTTCTAACTGGACATTTGCAGTTGTTGAATCCAGATTGTGCATCTGCTTCCCGGCTTAAAGGTGAGAATGAGTGAACGAATATTGATGAACTGTTGCGAGAAGTCCTACAAATCCTACTAATAAATGTTCATTGTGTCTGCAGCAATTGTTTGCTTCACTTCATTCACAGAGGAAGAGAAGGACAAGGCTGCTCAAATGCAGATAAAACCATACTCTTGGGAAGAGTTCCTGCACTTGGTTAGTTCCTATACCTGACCCAAACGAATTCTCTGCTCTGTTAACCCATTGAACAGTACCCTTTAGACATACGATTAGTACTTTGTGTGTTCTGCAATCTTCATTATGGTTAATCAAAAGCAGTGTTATCCATCAGGGAAAAGAGAATCCATCAGAAACAGTACCACCTCAGCCTTTCAACATTTGCACAATAATGTATACAAGCGGCACCAGTGGTGATCCCAAAGGTGTTGTGTTAACACATGAAACGATATCCATTTTTGTTAGAGGCGTTGATCTATTTATGGAACAGTTTGAAGACAAGGTAAGGAAATAAAACATGGGATCTCTCATTGCCTAATCTTGCACGAAATGACTTACATAAACTATATGATTTTGGCCCATATTGAAACTAAAATATGAGCACCAGAGTTCATCATTCAGAAGTTTTTCTTACGGGCCAAAAACAAGTCTGTCCCTATCATAATTTCAAGCTCTCTTGCATGAAATAGACTGAAACTATTTTTAGGTAGACTGATATTCATCAAATAGCCAAAGACGAGAGATTTGTAAGTGTAGTTACGACAATCTTGATTGTCTTCTGCATAACAAATACATCTTGATGAAGTGTTTCTTGCAAGATATTTTAGAATTTTCATCAAGTTTGATCGTCTTCTGTCTGTTGTGACACATTTGTGGGTTCATATAGATGACCGCTGATGATGTGTATCTATCTTTCCTGCCCCTTGCGCATATACTTGACCGCGTGATTGAGGAATATTTTTTCCGGAAAGGTGCTTCTGTTGGCTATTATCATGGAGTAAGTTGCTGGTTTTACCCTTTTGTCTGAACTTTGCTTTTAAGGTTCGCATGCATTATTCATAATTCAACGCTTAAATGTGTTCGCAAATCTGAAGGATTTGAATGCACTGAGAGATGACTTGATGGAGCTGAAGCCAACATTTTTAGCCGGTGTACCTCGGGTCTTTGAGAAAATACACGAAGGCAAGGCCACCTCTATATCGTTATGTACACTTAAATTGATCTCTAATGACCTTTTATGAAGACTGTATCATCTGTGTATCAGGTATAAAGAAGGCATTAGAAGAACTGAATCCTGTAAGGCGGACAATTTTTGAAGCTCTGTATAAATAGTAAGTTGGTCTCCATAAAATTAGAATTTTCATAAAATCTCATCAACTCTAACAAGATGTCATATGTTGCACAAATGAGACTGATGTCTCCTATGTTGTTCTGCACAGCAAACTTGCGTGGCTGCATATGGGTTATAAACAGAAATATGCTTCACCTTTGGCAGATTTGTTAGCCTTCAGGAAGGTTGCATCTCTTCTCATTTTTCACTTGTATTTTTTTCTTAGCCTTGCACCTGTACTTGCTCCACGATGATCGACTGGCTTATTTTATTATTGTTTTTAAATCTTTTTATTAGGTCAAAGCTAAGTTAGGTGGTCGTCTTCGATTAATTGTATCTGGAGGTGCACCCTTAAGTTCTGAAGTCGAAGAATTCTTACGGGTTACTACGTGTGCTTTCATGCTCCAAGGCTATGGTAAAGAATACAAAACTTCATAAAAAAAATAGTATGAATAAACATGTGCAGGCAATGTAGATTTTGTTAGAAATAAGAAGAAATGATTCTATTAGATAATTTTATTTTTCATGAAGTCAGAAGACTAGAATATTCCACTATCTTTGTGTAGGACGTTTCTGATACATGTATAATCATCAGAATCACCTTTTTCTTCTGTAAAGTTCATCTCATGCAGCTTTTTATATCTGTGGACTCATCAACTAACAACACATTTAGGATTGACGGAGACCTGTGGACCAATCACCATTAGCCTTCCAGATGAAATGTGCATGATGGGTTCTGTTGGGTGTCTGGGTTTATACAATGAGTTGCGCCTGGAGGAGGTTCCAGAGATGGGCTACAATCCGCTTGGGAATCCATCACGTGGTGAGATATGCGTGAGAGGACAGACTCTGTTTTCTGGGTACTACAAGAATCCTGATCTGACAAGAGAATCCATAAAAGATGGGTGGTTTCATACAGGTTAAATAGCTTTTATGTCAAACATATCCAATTTATCATTTTCTTGTCTATACATTTTCGCTCTTTTGCATCTGCAGGGGACATAGGAGAGATTCTTCCAAATGGTGTTTTGAAGATTATAGATAGGAGGAAAAATCTTATAAAACTTTCCCAAGGAGAATATATTGCAATTGAGTATCTGGAAAATATTTACGGAATCACTCCAATTGCAGAAGATGTAAACTCCTTACCGGTTTCCACTTCTTAATGTTGCATACAAAAATGTCTTATAAGGCATTATGTCTTACCCTGTTATTGATGTTATGTTGATCTTTGTGTTCTTAAGATATGGGTGTACGGAGACAGCTTCAAGTCGATGCTAATTGCAGTAGTAGTACTCCATGAAGAAAACGCTAAACAGTGGGCATATTTAAATGGTCACAATGGGTCACTCCCTGAACTTTGTTCTCTTGATCAGCTACAGCAACATGTCCTTGCAGAACTAAAATCCGCAGCTGAGAGGAACAAGGTACGTAGTCCCTTGAGAATATTCAACTGGCAATAAATTGCACAGTTTGTAA
>CAOGCB011628730.1:0-24161 GCA_948266635.1 Cnidoscolus chayamansa | reverse complement strand
AACAATTCTATAATTTAGTCTTTATATTTTTAAAATTAGATAATTTAATTTCTTATTTTTATTTTATATGTATAAATTGATTTATCCATTATATATTTTACTTTTAATTTTAAATAAAATATCAAAATTTTAAATATATTTGAAATCTAAATATATTTTATATTTATATATATTATTAAAAAATAACAAAAACTATGAAATTATTGTTATAAAAATATAAAATAATTTAAACTTTTAAAACCTCAAATAGATTAGAATTTTTCAATCAATTGATATTTTATACATTATTAAATATTAATATTACAAATAAAAATTAAATTTCATATAGACAATAAATAAAAAAAAAATTCAAACTCATAATTTTTTTATATCAATATGATATATTGAAAGAGTTTATGCATTTCATGCTAAAAATATAATCAATGAATTTGGATATTTTTATAAAAATTAATAGTATGTTGGATAAAAATTTTGATGTAAAAACTATTTTGTATGTGTGTGAAACTAAATTAGTCAATTTTTTAAAAATATAAGGACTAAATTATATATTTCTCTAAAGTTCAAGAATTATATTGTAATGAATCCTAAATAATTTTTTTAAATTATTAATTAAATGTCGCCCTCACCTGGACATACCTTCCACAGACTGATAAATAACTTCTCACTACGACTTCAAAAATCACTAATCAACCTGTAAGGGATTATATCGTCGTTGCTCTATAAAAAATTTTTTAAACTTCATTTTACAAAAATCTACTTGTCTTATTCCATACTATCAAATCCTGATATAAATCATAAGAAAATATATTCTCTAAAAGACATATAGAGTTTTTCATAAAGTTTATACACATAAATTTTTCATACTATCATAGTTATCATTTTCAATTCACACAACCTGTACCTTTAATTTATACATTTACTGCCATTTACTCTACTGTGATATTTATAAAATAGAAAATATACAAAATACAATAGCTTAATAGCTTCGGGATGTATGTCACAAGCATAGCTCAACTACGCCTTGAAAACTCGACAAATCTACTGATTACTCTGCTTTTGCTTACTACTCTCACCTGCGTTCATCAGAGATAAACGCTGAGTATAATTATCCAGTAAGTTACACACAAAACACAAATAGCATGCATAGCAGCAATTTAAATCATGCGCATCGACAAACAATGGTTTCATATCAAATATCATCTAATACCATCAATATAATCATATTCTTTTATCATCTTCAATGAATAGCATAAATCAATGGTGAATATGATGTTTCAGTAAATGATGTCTCGATACATGATGTCACAATATATGATGTGAATGCATTCATGATATGCACCCACCATCCTCTTGTCATCCCATGGCCATATCTCATAATCTGATTGTGCATAATCTCTGAGTTATAATCAATAAGGAGTATCTGAGTCTCACGGATATCCATTTCGAGTCTCACAAAACTAGCACACAAATCAAGTCTCACGGATTCACATATATGTGTAATACTCAAGTATCATGATAATATATGTATTGTGCTTTACCCAGAATATACCTACACGCAAACCACGTCTTATGGATCCGTATATACTATGCAATTCTCGAGTCTCATGAGAAGTATATACGTCATGCGGTATTTTACTCAAGTCTCACGAGTCATCTCCATCTCCAGCACACCATGTCATGTATGATATGCTGTATGTATCTCACATCATCATATGCACTGTCATATATCATGTCTCAACAATTAATGTGCATATGCCTTACCTTACTGTCATGCTTATCATGATCAACGAATGTCCACAATATGTACTAACCACATTTCTATAGAATCACTTCAATCACATAAGATTCACCAATCAATGTTTCAATCACATTTCACAATCACAATTAAAGCACACAAAGGTTCAACATCAAATACCATTCTCACATGTTCCTGCATAAAAATACAATTTTATGGAAAATATATCTGGTGGCCCCAAACTACGAATCAATTGCTCACTAGGTCTCAAACAATAGCAATTTAAATAATCATGCAGTCACACATTTCACACACAATCATTGTGCACACGGTCACAATGATCCGTAACTTATCTATTTTCACTTTTCCCTTATTGACCCTACCTCGGTCTGCAGAAATGTTTTTACCCTAAGTACCTATTTCACATTATAATTTCTCACATCAAACATTCATATGCATTTTTTATTTAAAAGTATCAATAAATATGGTTAACAATTTATATGACATAAACTTTATTAACCCGACATTTTAACTTGTTTCCTATGCTTTCCTCATATAGATTCTTATAGACTGCTTATGATTCTTATCTTGTTTCAATATGTTATTCAACTCCAACTGCTCTAAAATTTTGTACACTTTCAAATAATTTAATATTCAAGATCTCATTTAAATTTTAGCTCATTTTAAGCTCATTAAGGTCACTTTTACTTAGTTAAAGTCTACTGTTCAGTAAGGTACTTCCATTGCTAACAACTTGCTATTTCATTCCATTTAACCATCAAATTCAATTCATTTTGGTCTAACATTTTTAATGAATTTCCTTAACACATTGGAGAAGCTGTCTACCAAATTTGGTTACAATATAAAAATCATTTAAATATTTTCCTTACTCTTTTATTTGCCTAACCTACTCCTTATACCTTTCTGTTTTTTCTAAATTAATTCATATCCCAATTCCACTTAGTTTATTCTCATTTTTCATAGATATTAATTTAACATAAAATTAAAGCTGTACACAAAATTTCAGGTCATTTGGAATCCATTTGGATACCAAACACACTACTTACATTTATGGTACCTTATGTAGGCTTATCCTATAAGTCACATTGATATAACTAATTTGCTTAATTATTTTGACCAATTTTGATCCTATTTTTGACAAAGTGAAAAACATGAAAATGTTAGCTAACATCCTAGATAAACTTTATATAAAATTTCATAATTTTATATGGTCATTAGGGTTTCCAAATAAAAATTAAAACTGAATACTGTGTACTGAAATCTTGTATTTCAATAATTTTAGACCTTCACCTATTCTCACAATATTTTTATGCCACAAATGATAGAATTTAGTAAAATGATGTTCTAAATAATTATAGTCAACATTTATAGCTTTCTGTTGGTATATTATTCAACATTTTTAAATATTAATTGGTCCTCCAAAATAGGAACACAATATAACGTTTATACAAAGCAATTATCTAATTCCTAATATTCACTAACATTTGATCCATCTATATCTATGTTTGTCTTTTATCTCTTTAGTTTAAGTGTAAAATTCTTGACTTAGTTTAGATACTTTCTTGCATGAAATTATGCTTCCTTAAGGTTCAAATCTACTATCTATCCACCGATTACACAAAATTGGTCCATAATTAAAACATAATTTTCAAGCTCCAGATTACATATCTCAAACTTTCAGCTCTTTTAATCAATTAATATTCAAACTATTTTAATCAGAAAGTGCATCATAATACATCTCAACTTCAATTTAAAACTCCTATTTTAAAAATATTGAAACAACAACTCACTAAATAATGATTCTAAACACCTAAACTATAAATCTCTATATTTTTAACTTTAATAACAATAGGTTTAATATTAAATTTCAGATTACTAAAATATGTATTTTGTAAAATTTAATCGACCAAATTAAAATATCAATCTATTGAAAATTTTCTCATTCTCCAAACTCCTCCTCCTTTTCTTCTTCTTCTTTCTTCCCACTTGGCTCTCCCTATGCTTCTGTTTCTCTTTTTCTTCTTTTGCTTTGTTTTTTTTCTATTTTGTTTTATTTTTTTTATTATTTTTTTATTGGTGGCTTAGGCTGCCACCTCTTCATTTCCACTTTTTTTTTTCTTTTTTTAATTCATTTATTCATTTTATTATTATTAGTTTTTAAATTTATTTATTTATTCTTTTTGTTTCCTTTCTTTCTTGCATGGGTTCACCTCCTGCACAACCTTACACTCTAATACATTTTAATCTATATCATACTTGAAAGTAGTCAAGGTCCATCTAAAATTAGAAGCATTGTTCCACCTCAATTTTAAGGCTTGGTCCATTTATTTTAAACTCAATTCAAACCCATTTAAATTAATTCTAGTCCACCATAATTTATTTAAATCAATTCTAAATTAAACTAATGTTTTTCTTTCTTAATATTTATATAATTAAAATACTCCTAAACTCATTTTATGTATCATATTATTCATTTATATTTGTCAATTTGTTCACCACATCTCATGCAACATATACAAAGACTAGTTGCATGTCAATTGCATATCACATGCTCACTCACATTTAAACAAATATCCTACCACTTCTAACATTCTTTCATATTTTAGCATGTCATAAATATCAAACACATATCACATCATTTTACATAATTTATATTATATATTTAAATTCTTAATTATAGCATAACTAGACATCTAATCTTCTAGACCCTAATAAGCGTACATCACATTAAATGATTATATTTATTAAAATTACTTGTCCAAAATTTGAATTTAAATAAATTATGATAAAATACATTTGAAATAAATTTTAAATTTATAGCTAAATTGAACTACATAAATTTTTGTTTTTTCTAAAAAAAAAAGAAAATGAGAAAATGATTTAAATATATGAAATTAAAGAGTGAAAAAAAAAAAATAAGTGAAAGAGTTCTCTGCTATAACAACAAATTGCCAAATTGAATGAGAGAGTAATATAATTAAAACAAATATAATGAATGGTTGAAAGCCCAAAACATTTCCCCAATCCATTCAAACTAACAAAGAAAGTTTGTATGTTGTTCATATGCTATCCCAAGTTTTTTCTTTTCAAAAAATTTATTAAGAATTTTTTTTATAAACCAATCAATTTAAGACTTATTAATCCTAATTTATTTAAATAATAGATATATCAAATATATAAAATTTTGATTGGCTTTCAATATTTAGATTTCAATTATATTTATAATATTTTTAATGACATTATTTAATTTTAATTTAATTTAACTTATTAAAAGTGAAAAGTATAGTATTTTAATGACTTATCTATACTAATTCTTTGTACTAAAATGTGATATACCCTCACCTTAGGGGCCCCACATCTTATCTATACTAATTCTAAATGTACGAAGGGAGGAGTATTTGGATTTCCTGAAATATCCCACCCTTTTTCCTATTTATTTTCCTATAAATTTTTTATTATTGATATAATTTTAAATTTTTTAATAAATAATTTAAATATTATCATATTATTTATATCATTATGATTATATATTTTATTTTATATAATATTTTATAGTTTATTTTAAATATAACTATATTCTCCTAATTATATTTAAACACTATATAAGAATTCAATCGAATTGAAGATCACACTCGATCAGTAGAATTGCAAATCATACTCGAATCGTAAAATTATAGATTATATTATATTTAAAATATGTTTAATTATTGATATTTTATTATTTTCTATTTCTTTATATAATTTTATATCATATATTTATTTATTTTTAATTTAATGTTATAATATTTTTTATATTTAAAAATATATAATCATAAATATATTAATTATTAAAATGAATATAAATATTATAGAATGATATAAATTAAAATGATTATAAATAAAATAAATATATAATTACTAAATATTATAGTAATTATAAATATAATAATCTCTTCAAATTTTATTATCATTAGAATAATATCAAATAAATAAAATAAAAAAAATTATATTTAATAATTTATATAATTTTTATCAATTTTATTTAATAAATTATACGTATTAACAACTTAAAATTTTATTTATAAATATACTATTTAAATTAATAATATAAATGTAATAAAATTTAATTTTAATTCAACAATCAATTAATCTATTATAAATATAAAATAATTAAATATTATTTAATAAATACATAATAATTTAATCACTGTGTGATAATTTTAAATATATTATATTATATTATTATTTTATAAATAATAACTAATTTTATAGTTTAATTATACTAAAATTTATATTTTGAAATTAGTGAAATTGCTATGATTATATAATTAATTATATATTATTTAAATAATTTTTTAATTTTTTATGTATATTCAATTAAATAATAATTTATTAATATAATTTTATTAATTATTAAAATTTATATAAATATTATAAAATAAAAATTTATAATAAATAAATATTGATGACAATGTGCGAAGCACATTGCTTAAAAACTAGTTTATTTAAATATAATAAATATATCATATTTCCTAGAGTTTATTTAAATGTAATAAACATATCGTATTTTGCTAGATTATATTATTATTTAATTATTTAAATAAATTAAAAATAGTTATATCTTGTAATTTATTTAATAAAGATATTTAGATTATAATTAAAAATTTTAATAAATTAAATGAATAGTTTTTAAATAAAATAATTGTATATATAATAAAAATCTATAGACTGACTTTGTCAAAAGTCTCAAAGGTACAATAATGAAAAGTGGACAAATAAATTATGCAAATATAGTGTGCATTTGTTTGGTGGTGGGGACATTTATGTTTGCGTTAGAAATGGGAAATCTTTCATCACAAATTTCGCCTTAGACGTAGACTTAGGCTTACCATTGCATAACCTCACCATTAATTGTCTTTGGATAAATGGTTGGTTTCGCTCTAAACTGAACCGAATTTGAAAAACTAAATAACTGAATTCACTATTTTCTTAAATCGAATCGAACTGAATTTTTCAAAGAAACTGAACTTAATAGAATCAAAATATTTCAGTTTGGTTCGGTTCGGTTTCTATGGAATCAAATTTTTTTTTGAGCTGTATAGTTTTTTCCCATATTCAGCCACACATCCACACAATAGACATCACTAAATCAATCTCCATGCACCGTTCACAATTATACATCCTTCAAAATTACAAATCCCCAACCAAAAATTCACAATCAAAATTTCAAATTCACAATTTCTCACAATTTCACATTAAACTTGTGAACTCACTGATTCGATTGTCAGAGAGAGATGGGACAGAGAGCATAGCACTATACAATTTAGGGGTGAGTCGTGAGCAGTGAGGGAGGTGACAGGAGAGGAAGTTGCCTCTGTTGAAGGGCGTCGACATTGGCCTTCGGGTAAGGGAGTCGACATCGAGAGGAGAGAGTGAGAGACAACCACAGAGGTGAGGCAGCGACTGCGAGGAATGAAGGAGCACTGTAGGCAAGGGTGCGAGGGATATAGAAGCATTACATGCTAGGCTGCAAGACGGAGGAGGACTGCACAAGAGTGAAGCACCGGATGGAGAGTAGGCGAGGCGATTATGCGATCAGTGAGGCAACCATCAAGCGCGATGACTTGAGCACTGGTTGAAGTGGCTGAGTGGAGACTAAGCAAGCAAACGGTGGGTGAAAATCGGTACGACGATAGGGGAACAGTCGCATAACGCAGGGGGAGGAGAGAGCGAGAGACGAGATGGCCATATGGGATTTTTTTTAGCTTTGAAATTGAAATTGAAGTCTGAAGATTTAGTAGCCTATTTTAGTTCACCAATTTAGTTCACCGATTTAGAATTGATTTAGGTTTGATTTATAAATATGAGTTTGGGCTAAGGGTAAATATATAGATGGATTGGGTATTTGGAAAGCAGCCAAAAAATGCAAGACCATCGTTCATTTAGATAGAAAGACTTTTGATAGGTATTTGGAAGACTTTCCGGTCAGTTTGTCCATAAAAAGAAAAAACTTAATATATATATATATAGTTATATTATGAAAAAAATCAAAATAGTTAAATTGATATAAGTATTAATTTAAATATATTTTTAAAAATTATTATTTCTAATAAAACTTTATTGTTTTTGTTAAAACTATGTAGTTTTTGAATTGTTATTTTAAAATATAAAAATTGAATTATGTTGTTTTAATTAAGTTATATAATTTGAAATATTATTTTTAAAAATATATAATAAAAATATAATGTTACATCGTTTATACTCAGTTGACATCTACTAGTCTCATTTAGACACCTACAGTGCATTTTATAATTATCTTTCATCATTTCATTGTTTATCATCTCTTATTCTCATCATTTAATGTAACTTTATTAATTTCACTTAAAACTTCATTAAAATTGACATGTAATTACATATTTGTTGTCTTCTAACTTATTTACATATATTTCATTAATTAAAGACAAACATTACTCATTTCATTAAAGGATCGGGGTTCACACCAAAACCTACAACTTCATCAACTTTTCATAAACCTTGTTTAATCCTTCATGCATGCCATATTTTTCACCCATCTATCTCCAAATAAGTTAGGAGGCTAACTAACATTTTTTGAAGGTAATTGGTGAAGTAGAACTCGATTTCCTCAAGTTTCTCCTGCTAGTGTGCTTGCTCCAATTTTGTTGAAGCTTGCTCAAACACGAACCATTTTTGTTTTCTCTTGCTTTACTTTGCAATTCCTTAATCTTTTAAGACTATTTTTCTTTCTTAGCTAAATTCTTGGTTCTTTAGGAACTCTTAAAATTTATAGAGATGGTTTCAGTGAAAAAGCTATCTCTTGTCGTGGCCATCTCCCTTTTAATGGAAGGTTGTTTGGTCTTTGGCATGGACACCGAACCGTTGGTTTGGTTCCAAGCCTACATGTCTCATTGTTTCACCATTTTGCCCCTCTATGCATTTCATCTTCCATTTTTTTATCAAGTTAGCATCTTTTGACGTTTTCATTTTAATTATTACATTTTCTTTGACATATTTACCCTTATTCACTCTTTCGACCCGATTTCTGAATATTCGAGAATATTCCATGATAGAAATATGAATTTCAATAATAGAGAAATGTCGAGAGTTACACTCTAACCCTAAGTCCTCCACATGTAGGGTTAGACACCAGGGCGCAGGGACATTAGTGATGGATTGAGAGCAATCTATACATGCGAAGAACCTGCGAGTGGATATTAAACTATTATATATTACATTTACAGAAATATGTTTACAGCATGCTCACACATCATAATATTTTGGTTGAATGCATTTGTTCCATGTTGAGTGTGCATTGCATAATTATTTGATATGTGTGGCGAGTTTTTGGACGATTCACTGACTTCCCCTGTGGGATATGACGTTATGTATGATAATGAAGTTATGGATGACATGTTATGATATGTTGAGCTATGGTAAGTCCAAAGTGGCTTATTAGGAGCCCTTGGCAAGTCCAAAGTGGCTTATTAGGAGCCCTTGGCAAGGTGCACCTTATATAAAATGAGGTCATGCGGAGGTTGCGAGCAAGTCGAGTACTATTGTATATATATATTAAGCGAAAGTCCTACGGAGCTTACAAGCAAGCCAGTCACTATTGGATTTAGAAAAGTTACTGGTGATAAAAATATCTTATGTGAAATGTTTGAAGTTTGATGCATTCATACGCAAGAAATTATATTATTTTTATAAATGTTTTCTTTATCTACTTACTAAATACTTTTAGGAGCTTATCCCATTCCTTACTTTCCAGTTTTATAGGATATCAGGAGATTTGGTTAGAAGTTAAGTAGATATTGACATGTATGGTGATAGAAGTGCTTGTACCCTTAGAAATGTCATAATTTATGTTATGTTTTTTCTTGATCTCAAATATAAATAAATTCTTTTAGGTATGATGTATATTCTAGAGGCATGTAATATATGTATGTTTATATTTCAGCAGGTTGCATGATGATGCCTGCAGATTGTTGAGATTTAAAAACACCTTTTTATGTATATTATATGCATTGTGTGAGTATTGAATGTTTTATGATGTATGAAATCTAGAAAAATGTGAAGGTTTAGACTTGTTATGATTTTTGTAAGCTTCTGTTGAGATGCAAATATCAATTATTATCTATGTAATTTTCCTTATTTTTAGCTAAATAAAATAACTATTTATGTATCTTAATTGTTTATTTTAGGTGATAGAGGTTTTTAGAGCAAAAAGAGCCGAAAAAGAGAATTTGGATTTTTAGCCTTGGGCACTACTATACCCGTGGGGAACTAGTCCACTGTGCAGAATCTCAGGATTTGATTTGATTTTTGAAGATCCTTATCTCGTGGAAATCACTTAAATCTGATTAAGATTTTGTAATCATAATTTTAGATGACTTCTATAGGATTTTCATCTCATCCTAGGAATTGTATTTTATTTATGACTCTCTTATTTAGTTTTTCTACTATAAATAGGACGTTTTGTAGAGGAAAGATGGATCATCGGATCTTTACATCTCTTCTAGTTTTCTCTCCCAATTATGTGTGGCTAATTGCCTTTGATCTGGCCAAGAATAATCAAGGTCTATTCGCCCAAAAGATTGTGAGATTTATCATTCTTTAATGAAATTTCTTTATTTTTGGTATTTGTTCATTTTTTTATTTAAATATATTATTTTGTGGTTGAATGCAATTTGAACTCATTGCTATTCGGTCATTAAGAATAATACACAGTCATTCAAAATAATCAAATATTTAACTATTTGGTTGTTTAGATATTTGTGGCAATTAACATTGATCTGTTAAGAAAATGAATAGAAATTTAAATGGACCATGTGTAAATTTGTTAATTAGTGTTGGGTCTTTCTCATCTTAATACTGTTAATAAATTAAATTTCAATTAATGGGTTTGTTTATTAAATAGGGAATAATTAATGAGTGTCTCTTAATTATTCTATGATTAAGGAAAGATTGATTGCCTAAGCGTACCTGGCAACTATAACCAACATATTAATTACAAAAAATTAAGCTTTCATATATGTGATTAATCCAATTGAATGGATCAAGATTATACCTTGGTTTTATCTCTATTTCTATTGATTTATTAATTTAATTAAATTATTTTTAATTTTTAATTTTTAATCAACAATCAAAACCCCAATTTCTTTATTTTTATTTTTATTTTTATTTATGGTTTTAAAAGTCATTTTATTATTATTTTGCCTATTCCTCGTGGATCGATACCCTGCTTACTGCTAACACAATTTATTTGTTTTTAGCTAGAAAAAAGGATTTATTTTTTGGTGGCTTTTACACCCACCAAACATTGGCGTGGTTGCCTGGAAATAGTATCAATTTAATTTAATTTAATTTTTATGACAAGATCTAATCTTGCAGGAGATTTAGAATTTGATCTAGAAATTGAAAAAACTGCTAAACGCCTACGAAAATAGACCCGGCTGAAATGAAATTTTGGTAATCCATGTCCTTCAGCAGGAACTTCATCTTCCAATAACACGGACAATACTCAGGAATTGCCTGAGGAACACAACAATTTGGAGGAGCAAATTGAAGTTGTAGTAGACGACATGGCTAACCAAAATCGGACTTTGCGAGAACTTGTAGCTGCACCTAAAAACCAGCAGCCATTATGCATCACCTATCCAGCCATGGAAGTCAGCTTCGAACTGAAATCCGGACTCTTCCACTTGTTGCCTACCTTCCCTGGGTTGGACAATGAAGACCCCATAAACATTTGAAAGAGTTTCATGTCGTTTGTTCGACCATGAAACCGTAGGAAGTAATTGAAGAACAAATTAAACTTAGAGCTTTTCCTTTTTCATTAGCTGATATCGCTAAAGATTTGCTCTATTCTTTGCCTGCAGGTTTGGTCACTACATGGAATGACGGATATTTTTATGAACGATTTAAACGTTTGTGTTCAAGTTGCTCGCAACATGGGATTTCTAAACAAATGTTAATTCAATATTTTTATGAAGGACTATTGCCCATGGAAAGAAAAATGATTGACGCAGCTAGCGGCAGTGCCATCATCAATAAAACGCTTGCAGCAGCTTGAAAATTAATATCTACCATGACTGCCAATTCACAGAATTTCAGAACCGATAATGATTATTCCATAAAAGTGAACCAGGTAAGTATATCTTCTCTTTAATAAAAACTTTCCCAACTAACTAAGATAGTACATACTTTGGCTACAGGTCTGACACAACAAGTCAAAGCATGTGGGATATGTACCCAAACCAGCCATCCCACTAATGCATGTCCAACATTGCAAGAGCAATCACAAGACGCGAATGCTATTTTTCCAGGTCCTTCTTAAAGGAAAAATGATCCATTTTCAAGCACCTATAATCAGGGATGGAGAGACCATCTGAATCTTCAATATGGAAACCAGCAGCAGTTCCCATATCAGCCACGTTAACAAGCTCAATTTCAGCAACCCCCATAAAAACCCGGTATGTCTCTGAAGATATTGTCCTTTCAACACGCATCAATATCAATAGAAGACCAATGCCAACATCCAGAATTTGATTACACGTATGAGCTAAATTGCGACATCATTAAGCAGATTGGAAAACCAAGGGAAATTACCTTCCCAACCCGAAGTGAACCAACGTGAGTGCTATCACTTTGAGAAGTGGCAAAGAGTTGCAAGATCCACCAGCCTAGAGAACCAAAGCCACTGGCCTTGAGCCGGCCTTGCGCAAGAAGGCCGTCGACCTTGAGCCAGCTTTTCACAAGAAAGCCGTCGGCCTTGCTCGAAAAAGTCCCTTTTGAAGCCGAAATCCAGAAAATAGCAACTGAAATGATCAAAGGAACTTCTGGAGTCCAAGAAAAACCTTTGGATGCCTTTGTAACACCTTCTCCATTCCCTGAAAGGTTCAACAAAGCGAGAAAAGAGAAGGAGGAAGCTAAAATTTTGGACACCTTTCGCAAGGTGTATGTAAATATCCCACTACTGGACACCAGCAAGAAAATACCCAGGTACGCTAAATTTCTTAAAGACTTATTCACACATGAAAGGAAATTTGTGCCTAACAAAAGGGTAGCTGTTAGCAAAAATGTTTCGGTCGTCTTATAGTAGAAACTCCGTCCCAAATGTAAAGACCAATGTATGTTTGCCATAGATTGCACTATATGTAATGTGGGAATTAAAAAGGCAATGTATGATTTGGGTGCCTCCATTAATGTTATGCCTATGTCTATATACTCCCGATTAAATGCTGGCCTTTTAAAAGAAACTGGTATTGTTCTGTAATTAGCTTATAGATCTGTAATTTATCCAGGAGGAATATTGGAAGATGTTTTGGTTAAAGTTAAACATTTGATTTTTCCAACTGATTTCTAATTCATACGAAATTCTTCTTGGCAGGCCATTTATGAGCACAGTAAGAGCGAAAATAGACGTCCAACGAGGGATCTTGACGATGGAATTTGATGGAGATATAGTGGATTTTAATGTTTTTGAGGCTATGAAATATCCTCAAGACATACACTGTGTTTATTGGCATCAATATTTTAGACCATCTTACTGACATTGTCTCTAATATTTCTGCAATAGATAAATTGAATTTGACTTTGTGCAGGAATATTAATTTTTAAAATCTTCAGGAAATCGAAGAAGATTTTGAAATCGATAAGGAGTTAGAAGAAATTGCTTTTGAGCTTGAATCCTTGCCCCAATTACAGGTTGATTGGTTTCTGAAGTTGCCTAGTTCTGATTCCAAGTTGCTGCCATCAGTAAATCAACCTTCGAAAATGGAATTGAAACCATTGCCCCCACTTGAAATACGCCTACCTTAGCAAAGCTGAGACTTTACCCTTGATAATATCGAATAAGCTCAGCAAAGAAGAAGAAGAACAACTGATTTTTGTTTTGGAGGAACATAAAGAGGCTATCGGTTGGACCATAGTAGATATAAAGAGAATCAACCCTTCCACTTGTGTTCATCGAATCTTCTTAGAAGAGGATAGCAAACCATACAAGGATTTACAACGGTGTTTAAATCCACCCATGATGGAAGTTGTGAAGAAGGAAGTTCAGAAATTGCTAGATTCTGGCATGATTTATGATATTTCAGATAGCTCATAGGTTAGCCCTGTACAAGTCATACCCAAAAAGACAGGATTCACTTTAGTCCATAATGTTGATGGGGAATCGATACCCACGTGTGTGCAAAGTGGGTGGAGAGTTTGTATTGATTATAGCAAGCTAAATTAAACAACCTAAAAGGATCATTATCTGCTACCATTCATTGATCAAAATGTTAGAGCACCTTGCAGGTAAGTCTCATTACCATTGTTTGGATGGAATGTAAGGTTTTTACCAAATCCTAGTTGCACCCGAAGATCAAGAGAAAATGACGTTTACAAGCCCTTTTAGTACATTTGCATATCGTTGTATGCCATTTGGGTTGTGTAATGCCCCAGCCACGTTTCAACGTTGCATAGTAAGTATATTTTTAGATTATGTTGAAAGCATCATTGAGGTGTTCATGGACAATTTCACAGTTTATGGTGAGTCTTTTTCTTTGTGCTTGCAAAATCTGAAGGAGGTGCTTGTCAGATGTATCCAGTTTAACCTTGTTTGAATTTTGAAAAATGCCATTTTATGGTTGATAAAGGGTTGATTCTGGGTCATATTGTTTCTATCATGGGTATAGAGGTTGATAAGGTTAAAATTGATATTATTAAATCATTGTCATACCCTGTTAATGTGCGTTCAATTCATTCTTTTTTAGGCCATATAGGTTTTTACAAGCAGTTCATCAAAGATTTCTCAAAGCTTAGTCAACCCATATGTAAGCTGTTGCAAAAAGATGTAGAATTCAACTATGTATAATTCAACTTTAATGAAGCCTGCAGATAATCTTTTGATGATCATAAGAGTCGCTTGACTTCGGCCCCCATTTTACAACCCCCTGATTGGAATTATCCTTTTGAAATTATGTGTGATGCCAGCAATCATGTCGAGGGAGCTGTTCTTGGGCAGAGAATTGGAAAGGAGCCCCATGTGATTTATTATGCTTCAAAAACTTTAGATGCAGCCCAATGCAACTACTCCACCACCAAAAAAGAACTCTTAGCCGTTGTGCTTGCATTGGAAAAATGTCACCCATATTTACTTTTAACTAAAGTCATTGTATTTTCTGACCATGCAGCCTTCAAATTTTTGCTAAAAAAGAAAAAGGCTAAGCCTCGACTGATTCTTGGATTTTGTTGTTGCAAAAATTTGATCTAGAAAGTCGAGATAAGAAAGGCAGTGAGAATTTAGTGGCTGATCACCTTAGCCGCTTGCCAATACACAGTGATGATTAGTCCATCCAGAATGATTTTCCTAACGATACTTTATTTTTTGTACGGGCTGTGACCCTTTGGTATGCAAATTTGGTCAATTATTTGGCTACTGGCACATTTCCTAAGGATACAACCATGCATATTAAGAACAAGTTGAAAGTTGAATCCAAATACTATGTATGGGTTGATCCATATCTTTGGAAGTTTTGTACTGATCAGGTAATTTGCCGTTGTGTTGATGAATTGGAATCCATTTCGATTCTTCAATTCAGCCATGCTTTAGAATGTGGAGGTCACTTCGGTCCTAAATGTATATTGCAAGTAGGTAATGTCAATTCAGCCATGCTTTAGAAAGTTTTGCATTCTGGTTTTTACTAGCCGACTCTATTTCGCGATGCGTACGCATATTGCAGGGCTTGTCCCAATTGTCAACGTACATGTAATATCATTGCAAAAAACCAAATGACATTGACTCTGATCCTTATCCATGAGATATTTGATGTATGGGTTATTGATTTCATGGGTCCATTCCCATTTTCCTTAGGTTATAAGTATATTTTGCCTGTTGTTGATTATGTTTCCAAGTAGGTTAAAGCCAAAGCTACAAAAACTAACAATGCTAAAATGGTTGTTTCTTTTGTCAAAAGTAACATTTTTGTCAAGTTTGGAATTCCTAGGGCTATCATCAGTGACAGAGGAACACATTTCCGTAATAAGATTATTGCTAATTTATTCTAGAAGTATGGTGTAACTCATAGGACTTCCACTGCTTACCACCCCCAAACGAGTGGCCAAGCTGAAATTTCTAATTGAGAAATCAAGTCCATACATGAGAAAACTGTTAAACTATTAGGGAAGGACTGGAGTCAGTGATTGGAGGATGCATTATTGGCCTACAGGACAACTTACAAAACTCCAATAGGCATGTCGCCTTATCACCTGGTGTTTGGCAAACCTTGCTATTTACTTATGGAAATTGAATACAAAGCTTATTGGGTGGTCAAGCAGTTTAATATGGCTAGTTTAATTTCTGAGGAGAACAGGAGATTGCAACTTCAAGAGTTGGAGAAAATTCGTAACGAGGCATATGAGAATTCTCGCATTTACAAAGCAAAGACCAAAGGGTTCCATGATGCCAATTTATTCCGTAAGACTTTCGAAGTCAGTCAAAAGGTACTTCTATATCACTCCCGTCTTAAATTGTTTCCTAGAAAACTCTAATCTAGATGGGTTGGACCCTTTGTTGTGACTAATGTTTCTACTCATGGTGCTATTGAGATTAGCAGCTTAGAAACTGACAAAATTTTCAATGTCAATGGCCATAGGTTGAAACCATTTTACGAGGTTGGAGAAGCCCGACTTGTGGAAGAAATTCTTCTATCCACTTCGGAATACACTGAATAAACCTGAGATAGTCTAGCCAAAGACTATAAAGAAAAGCGCTCTTGGGAGGCAACCCACGCTAGTTTTACTTAGTTATTTAATTTTACTATTTCTTTTTTCCACAATTTCTCTCTAATCTTCTGATTAAGTTGTTTATATGATGTTTTCTATGTAATTGCAGATTTGGGAAAATGTATAAGATAATTTTGAGTTGATCAGAGGAGATTTTCATGAACAGAGGACTCACGAAAGAAGGGTGCCGGCCTTTGGTCGGCCTACAAAAGGTACCAATCGGCCTATAAAAGAAGGGTGCCAGCCTTTGGCCGGCATTCTTTATGAAAGCCGCTGGCCTTGGCCGGCCTTACATGCACAAGGTCGGCCTAAATGGCACATCGCCTTTTTCCCCTCTTTAAACCCTAGCTCTCTCTCTCTCTTTCCCTCACAGCCGCCCAATCCCTCTCTTTTTCCTTCTCCTCTCCTTCTCTCTCAAAAATTGACCCCCAAGCCACCTTCCTCCATCACAAACTCCTTCTCCTCCATCTTCTCCAAAACACACCCAACACCCACCTCCATCATGAGAGAGAAACATTGTGCTTGAAAACCCACTAGCTGTCGTGCCAAATGGCTTGCGCCAGCCACCTCTGATAGCTCCAGCGAGGACCATGGCCGGCCATCCACCGAGATCCCACATGAGCCAGCCTTTTCCTCCTCACAGAGCAAGCACGATCGTCCTTCAACGGGTCCTCCCTTGTCCGCTTTCCATGGCAACTTTAGTTTCACTTTACTGCTACATGGGCAGCGATTTGTAAGTTTTTGCACCTGCAGGTCCCACTATTTTAGCTTCCCAATGTGTCTTTCGTACCACTGCACCTTCTGCTCCTCCTAGCACAACCTCAGAGCCGACACTTCAGCATATTGATTCTCACCTCACCACCGTTGAGACAGAATTCACATCCCTAGAGGAGGCTGTCCACCATATTAGCAGTAGTCTGTAAGCTCTGTGTCAACATATGGGCGTCCCACCATGCACCTAGGTTCACCATTTTAATAGGTCAGCCATATACATTGCAAACTTTAGAGACATATCTTTTTCTTGCAAAATTCATCACTAAATCCAACACAAAGAGAGAAGTGCAATCAATTTATTTAACATGTTCACTATAATTTTTTTTTATTTTTTTCCTATCATACAAAATCAACATACATAAATCATACAAATTTCATATTCTCTCTAAATTAACATAATCTATATAAAATTCTTGATAGATATTATAATTAAAATAAAATAATTCACATGCATAAAAAAATTAGTAGAAAATCCATAATTGGTAATATATCTAATTTCAAAGTACATGGAAAATATAACTAAAATATAAATGCCCTAGGAGAAGTGGAGTCTAAACTAATTAGACTATAGTTCGAGTCTCCATTTGCACTTCATCAAGTAATTATTCTCTTATTTTGACTTGAATTTCTTCTATCATTTGTTATACTTACTCCAACAGTACCATAGTTTGAGAAGTGAGCCCAAGATGAACTAATGAGCATGAACAAGAGGTAGAGGAACTGTGAATTTGTGATTTTGCAATCCCATAATATCTAAAGCCATACACCCTCTCTTTTCTATTGTCCTATGATATTTCAACCAATTTATTCATATCACAAATGGGCTTACATTCAGAATGAGATCTATATTGCTAAACAACTGCACTTGAATAAGCTCTCTAAATTGATTACTATAATACTATTTTATTAGGCACGTGCACTTCATAATATATTATAATAAAAGACAACTTAATAAAATGAAAAGTGTTAAAAAATATTATACTAAAATAAATATTTGGAAATTAACTTACATCGACACATTGTGATATGCCATCAATGAATAAACTATTAGTCGCATTTTTGGTATAAGTTGCTTGAAACACCTCAATTTGAGTGGGTGACCTACCTAATTTCTTCACTTATTAAATAGAAATAGATCATATAAGATAAGTATTGAATAATATGTTTAGCTACAAATAAACTAATAAATCATACTACACTTCTTATGAATCTCAAGTTTCACTAAACCATAAGAATGATTTGTAATAGATCCATATTTTTTCTATCATTTGATTAATTTTAATAGTTCGTGACTTTTTTTGCCATTCTACTGTGTTCCAATATGCCACAAGTTCATCCCTTATCTCTAATTTCGTCCAATCCGGTCCTAAATCATGCAAATATACAATATCTTTTTTCTTGTGTTTTACTAACATTTCATGTCTAACATTACTAAGAATATCATACAAACTTGCCTTCCGAAATTTATCCCAAGTGATTCAAACCATATTTCTTCACTCTCATTGTAGATATAATGACCCTATAAATTTAAGAAATAATAAATTCAAGTCGGCATAAATTTAATGTAAACTTAATACATTTGTCATACATGTGATTAAAAGACATCTATGATAATTCACATCTTATATGGAAGAATTCAAATAGCTCATATTTCATCTTTTTAGGTATCTCTGCCAAATTTTTTGTGGACTGGTATAATGCATCTTAATATCATTGGTAATGGGGTGATAGACTAATATATCCAGAAAAATATAATACAAGTTATATATAAAGAGAAATTTTAAATAATAATACATTTAATATTTTTCAATTGTAAAAATAATAAAAATGACTTGCAGTTCCTTTTAGTTTAATGATTTTTCGGTCAGATAAGTTTGTTGGTATATGTTGTCCTAAGTTCAAATCTCTAATCCAAGCTGATGATGATGATATAGGTTCATGCATTTTATCTTGTGTCTCTATTAACTCATTTATAAAGCTTTACTTTTCATGTTGGTCATCTTTAGAAGATGTATGGACTAAGACATTATTTAGTAATGCCTACATCCCCTATCTCTAAATGATGATACTCTTCGAGGTATCCTATAAAATAAATATCAACGAGTATAAAAGAACTCAAGTAAATACAATAAGAATAAAAAAAACTAGCAATTACTAAAAGTATCAAAGAATACAATAGTAAAACTCAATTACATAATAAGTGTCAATGACATAATACTAGAACAAAATTAAATAACAAAGTACATAGTACAATAATAAGAACAATGAAGATCATTCATCATCCCTATCATCTCCATCCTCTCCAACAAGGTCTTCATACTCTACCTTTCCCTCTTCCTATTCCTCTTATCTAAGTAGTTGTAATAGATGTTGCAATTTAGCCTCATCTAACTCAATTGTATTTGTGGATCAAATAACAAATTAGAACCATCAAGTTTAATGGTTGGTAAAATTTATTGAGGTATACAAATATCATCATCTCGATAAGTAATATCATCATAGTTAATGTCATCTTCATTTATGTTAACCACCACTTGTCTGATGTTAAATGTACACTTAGCTTTAGTTTTGAAAACTACACACCAATAAGGTCTTATTTTTATTAATTTAAGGATTATTTATATAGAAAACTTGTTGAGCTAAAATAAATAGATCATTTGATTCTAGCATTAACTTTAGATGGATTTCCATAACTCTATACTGAGGATGGACTCTTATCCCTTCATCAATATCAAACCATTCAAATATAAAAATGACTACCTTGTTTATCAATCCAAAATACTCTACCTCTAGCACCTCATCCAATAATCCATAATAATCACTCTCATATTCATTGTAACAACTTCCTTTTAGACCATCTCCAATCATAAACTCCAAAATGCAGTAAATTAACTTTAAAATGCAGTAAGTTGACTTCAAACAATTTCAATCAACAACTTCATTTTTTAACTTCAAATAGAATATTTTCAGTGTATTCTTTTTAATATATTTTTTTTGAACTATTTAAAATTTCAAATTCAATTATTTATTAACAAAATTATATTACATTATTTTTTACCATATAAATATTAAATATTAATATTTTATAATATAACAATTACATTTAATTAAATTGAAATATATTTAATAATTTTTCAAAAAAATTCTAATTAAATTTATTAATTTAAACAAAAAGAATATATATTAAAATATATTACTTAATAATTTAATTAAAATTTATTTTTATAAAATTAATTATTTATATAAAAATTTTTTTTGCAGGAGATGGAGAAGCCTGCATATTTGCAGCAATTTCTAGTTGGCTGCAAAATGCAGCACTTAATTACAAGTGCATTGGAGTGGCAAAGGACTGCAAAAACTGGTTTTTGCAGTTCGAGTGGAGATGCTATTATGCAAACACCATTATTCAATGTTTTCTACTCCATACCATAATCATGTGTATGAAATTAAAACATCTTCACAAATTACTCCTTATATGATTGAACTCTATGACTAGGGCCTTAAGCTATTCAGTAGATGTCATTACCAACTTCTTCGTTCTCTATCTATTATGAGAATGTTAGGTCTAAACTAAGTAAAAATACACATCATACGTAGAAAAATGATACTACTTACACATTCTTTGAACCAATTAGCAAATTCTCACTCTCGCAATTGTTCAACTTATTGGTCATTGATATTTCTTACTGTTTCGCGTAAATAGGCATCAAACATTCTACATAACAAAACAACTAGTGATGATTTATATTTAATCCCATTTATTGAAATGAGAGTTTAGTTCAAAAAATTACTTAATAAATGGTTCCTAATAACTCAACAATACATATATACGAGTAGAGCTATACACCTCATTTGAAAAGGTTCTTTCATGGGCTATTATACCAAAAGGTGGATCTAGATGAGCAAGAATTAAAATTCGCCCCATTAGTTTAACATTTTCACCATCATCATTTCTTGAAATTTTATTTAAACTTACTCATATTATTGGCTAGAAGTAATATGAGCAAAAGGTTGATATTTCTTAAGTAATGTATGCCTCAATAATTGAATCCTCAACAAAAGCTTTAGTTCTAGCTTTCTTCTTCAAGTGAAAGAAGTACCTATAGTTGCAACAATATAGCACTGTCCATCTACTTTAGTCTCATAAGCAAGATGAATAGGTAAATGATCCATTAAGTCAAAGAAACTAGGTCAAGATATCTTCACTAAACTTGCATATGCATTCAAAAATGTTTTTTTTTCTTTTCTAAAATATTGATATTTTATATTGAGAGCATAGTAGTCGTTATGTCTAAAAAATGACACAATTTGGTTAATTCATCGTAAATGCCTTCAGGCAAAATGTCATGAAATATAATAACGATCAATATTTGCATCAATATGTGGCATTCATGACTTTTCAATCCATAAAATTTATGGGCATTCATACTTACAGAACATGCAATTAGAAGCATAATCAACAGGCAATCTCAGTTAATGAATTAATTTGATTTTGTATTAAACCACATGATAAATGAGGATGAGGAGGATTTCTTTCTATGAAACCTTTTCAAAATATATCATTTTATCTTCAATATGGATGGTTGATAGGAAGAAATTAGCAATGACAATCAAAGAAAGATGTCTTCCCGACATATTGAAGAACCAAAGCATTACTACTTTTCATGCAATTTCGACATGCCAATTTTCCATGTGTACTCCATTCATATAACAGACCATATGTTGTCCATCAAATGTTGCGCCATATGAAAATCTTGCTTAGTATGAATATCATGGGTCATGACTCTTTCATTCCACAATAGTTTCAACTCATAGATGCAATTTGGTTAAAGGAATCAAATCGTCAATGCATAATCTAAGATGGACATTCTTTAAGTTAGAAGCAAACAAACAGTGATAGTGTTCAAAATCCTTCCACACTTTATGATGTAAGCATAGCTCACTTAAAGCCAGATGAGCTGACACTTCCACAAGAGCCGATTACAAGGTCGAGAGCAAAGAAGCTGAAAGAAGCTCGTAAACTTGTAAGGTCTCCACATATGGCTTCATGAATCTATTATGAGCTTCTTTCAGCTTCTTTGCTCTCGACCTTGTAATCGGCCCTTGTGGAAGTGCCAACTCATCTGGTTTTAAGTGAGCTATGCTTACATCACTTTACTATCAACATGTTATAATATTTTTTCATCATCAAGTTAATTAAAAGTGTGCTATACCATGTGCTTTGCCTTTTTAAATGGAATAAATATCCTTTAAAGTCTATGAATCAATGAGAAATACCATAAGGATTTGAATGGTATATTCTTTCATCTCTTTATGATTGATTGGATCGCCATATACTGATGGTGACCACATATTAAGCATAATATTCTGCTGATGTTTTCTTTATAGTACAATATGCAATTGCTGATGTACACATTGATTTTTTATAATTAAGCATAAGATTTGACATCATATTTTTTGTGTTGTAAAAGTGATTTGGCAAGAGATTTCTTTCTAGTAACATGCTTTTTACAGTTAGCATAAGCTTGTCAAAACAACTATGACTAATGTGAAACTCCGACATTATATTCAATAGAAGAGATATGCATATGACCTTGTATGATGTTGCAACCTTCCTGTAATGGTATATCTACATCGTATAATAAGTTATAGAAATTTGAAGCTTGTTTGTTTGATTTAATTGGTTAAGTGCTTACTTTAAAAGTGCCTGCCCTAGCTACATTATTATTTATATTCATTGTTTCTCCAATCATGCCTTTATAACTATTGAAATTGTTTGTTATATTCATACAACCACTTAATTAGTCATTTGTAGCTACGTCAAAATTCAATTCAGATGTAAAAGATTCACCATGCATAACCTACTTAGTATGCCCTCCAATAAATCCATATTTGTAAAGGTGGTAGGTGACATTATTTCTATGATGAAATTTTCTATTTTGATATTTAGAACATGGGCAACAAATTTTGTCTTTAAGGACAAAATTTGATTGTAGATAAGCATAATCCAAAAAATTCTATACTCCAACTTTTAATTCAAAGTTAAGGAAGCCATTTTTATCTAGTCACTCATACATCTAACTACGAGATAAATTTCACTCACCATACATGAACTTATACCTTTGTAATACTAAGGTACATGAACTTTAATTTTAATATAAAAGTACATGAACTTTAATGTTTGCAATACAAAAGTGAATGTAACTTGTAATTACATATTTTCAGGTGACTTGATAACATCTTTATACTACATGCAATTAAAAAAAAAAATACATGTATATGCCATCTCATTAGGCTAGACAGGGTCCATATTATAAGGAACGAAATCTACTCGGGGACCAGATTGTAATTTTCCATTAAGATAGGAAATAATTTATAATTTTCTAGTAAAATATTATGAACTAACGAAAAATTATAAAATAGTCCCTATCATATTAGAAAATTACAATTTGATTCCTGAGCATATTTTAGCCCTTTCATGTTGGGAGGTTGAGGGGAAGAGGTGGTGCGTAGAGCTAGATGGCTCGACTACGAACAGGTTCGTGGCCAGGGAGGATGCAAACCCATTCGCGATAGGGTTCGCAACCAACCCCCTCCCCCCCTTCAGCCCTCCCCATCGCCGCCTATCCCCGCCACCCAGCCTCCCACCCCAAAAGGGCTGAAATCTTCTCAGGGGATAAAATGTAATTTTTCAATATAATAGGGACTAATTTGTAATTTTGGTAGTTATTATCTTGATGAAAAATTATAATCTAGTCTATGAGCGGATTTTATTCCTTATACTGTAAATATCACCTAGCCTATTGCGATGATGTATACACATTTTCTTAATCTTATGTGATATATATATATATATATATATATA
>CAOGCB011628567.1:0-12538 GCA_948266635.1 Cnidoscolus chayamansa | reverse complement strand
TTAACATGCATGCCATTTATTTATAGAAAAACATAATCATCTCATGAAATTAACGTGTTTTGAGGATAGCTATTTTAAGATTCAGTCTTAAACCTCATGTTTCACTTCTTAGCCGATTACCCTAAATTTTGCAACTTTTTTGTTCTTTTATGAAATCTTTTCATCTTTATATGCTTTCCTTTAATTTCAACTTTATTCTCTTTGTAACATACTCTCTCTAGTGAATTCTAAACTTAAAATTTCTAGAGGACTTGGAGCTAGTTGAGAAAAAAAAGCTTATGGCAAAATCTTCTCTTTCACTCAGCCACTACAAGAAAGATAAAAAAACAACGACGATTAATAAAGTTACTCTAGCTTAGCAAGTATGCTTGTGAGCTTTCTCAATGAGCCTATTTAGTGCGTTGCTCAGCTGTCGAGCCTGCTAAACGAGCCTATTTAGTGAGCCTTTTAGGCTCGCAAGCCTGCTAAATGAGCTTGCTTGTGAGCCTGCTCGCGAATACTAAAATGAGTCGAGTTTCGAGTCTAAATGAGTCGAATACCCCTAAGCTTGTTTACTAATTGAGCATATTAAATGAGCTTGAGCTCAGCTCGTTTAGAAAATGAACCAAGCCTAATCGAGCTTTTATCGAGTCGAGCGTCGAACAACTCACGAATAGCTTAGTTCAGTTACACTCCTATCAAACTTGTCCACTCTTCCTCTTTGGATGATGTTATTATATGAAAATTCTCTAAAATGTTATCTCTTTGAAAAGGAGAAATAAATAAATATATATCAATTAAATTTTTAAACAGGGTTGGGTTTTGTTGTGTGAAGAAAGGCTTGGAAGTTGCCACATCATGGAAAATTATGTTCAAATAGTGTTCTAATTTTGCACTTAGGTGACATGTCTTATGTCATACCTAGTTCATGCGATTGAGAAAATGCTTCTATGACTCTAACGACTTAGTTTTTGGACTACTACCAATGTTAGAATATCAATCGTTGGAATCATAACAAGCTTGATATAACATGTACATAAATATTAGTATATACATTGTATTTGTAACAGTCTGCTTTAACCAGAGTTCTACCGGCGTTAGAATCTCGACCATCCGAAGGTGATAGAAACCCTAACAAGCTGGAAATATAACATAACATTAACATTTTTTCATTTTCATTAACATTAACATGATATCATCATTAACATAAAATCTCATGCATTTATAGGATTTTAGGTACAACCTAAACTAAAAAAATAATTAAATTCATTGTATAAGTGTCTTACATGTACATGTACACATCATCGTCATAAACATCAAAATAAGTACCAAAAATCCAAACATAGACATTTAAAATACATGAGACCATAAAACATATGCTTTAACATTAAATACATGTCTTTTTTAGAGACCAAACCATACATAACCAACTTTCAAAAAGACACGTCGGAGCTACCCAATGTTTTTTTGTACGTCCTAAATACCTGTAAAAAATAGAAATGAGAATCGGGAATGATATGGGAAGAAATAAAATGAGTAAGCCATTTTGAAATAGCTTTGTGAGCATATATAAGAAAACATATACATAAAAACATATCTTTTGTGCTCGTGTACATGCAACATCATCAAACATTTCCCCTTAGATAATACTGTCACTAAGATCCCTAAGTAGATTTAGTTGGCATAACCTTATTTTCGGGAACTACCCGAATCATAAATATGCGCCTAGGAGCTCCTTTCAACAATTTGGGGCTTACTATATCATAAACATAATGTAAATATCCCATGGAACACCTAACCTCATTTGTGTTACTTCCACAGGACAATCCATGGTACATCTCAAAGGACATGCCGAACGAATAACATAAACCATATAGGAGGGACATTCCTAGGGATATAATCCATGGTCATAAAACATTAACATATAGATTGAGGGTCGTCCAATATTACCTTTCACATAACATTTAATCAATGCAATACAACATATCTCATGATCTAATACAAAACAACCTGTAATAGCCATGATGAATAAGCAAGCCATAAACATATGTTTCTATATCATAAAAATATTTAGTGAGTATCCATTCACCTAGAAACTAACGATTACTGACAAAACCTCTGTTTGTCACCGGTGTCCATGGGTTCCAGGGTCTGATCCTAAATTTCAGACTTCAAATTAGAGACTCAACATAGATATCAAAAAATTGTCAAAACAATACCATAAACCCCATTACATATTGCATAAACATGTCATAAACATTCCTTTGCAATTTAGGTTAAAACTGTTGGGCATAAGACTTTTGACGGCAGGTTTGATGACATATTTAGTAGTCGAAAGTCTCTTGTACAAAGACTGAAGTCACCCTTTTGGTAGCAGGGTTCGGATACCACAAGCCCCTTGTTTTACTAGTTTCGGTGGCCGAAAGTCCACCTTCAGTGACTGAAGCTGAATTTTCAACCTTTCCCTATGAGTTACTTCTAATATTGGAAAGCCTAAGCTTACTTTAGGCCGCTAAACTTGGGTTTTGGAAGTGATCAAACATTGGTTCTTGTATGACCAACATGCTAAAAACCTGCAAACTCAAACTCTAGTTCTTTGAGAACCTTGCTAGGATATGACACATGCTTTTTCAACATAGATACGAGGAAAATAGGATGAATACTCTCCATGGAAGAAGGTAAATCTAGCTTGTAGGTAACATCGGTAAACTTTTGCACTATCTCGTAGGGTTTGATGTACCTAGGAGCCATCTTACCCTTCTAAGCAATATATATGCCTTTATAGAATATATCAAACCATTAGGCATATGTGTGGTGTCCCCCTGAAATATGACGTATGATCCATCCTGTCCTCTTCATCTATGAAAATTGAAAACGTTGCATTACATTTGTCGGTAAGATTCCTCCTTAGTGGTGCCAAGGAAGCTGTAGCAACATTCCTGTTTGCTCTTCTTTTGAAAGGCATTATCACACAAAAATATTGACAAATAATGTGCTATTGTGTTGACAGAAAAGCAAAGGAAAGAAGAAGATGAAGATGATAGATAAATGATGGAAGGAGGGGAAGAACTTGCTGTGAAATCGTGGACACCAAAATTTGAGAGAGTTCTTTTGTATTTGAAAGGTAAAATGTGATATTTATAGGTGAGGGAGTGGGATTAACAGTAACTTTTTGGGAAGTTTGGGTAGTTAATGCCAGAATTTGCGAGATTTGACTGTGCAGTCAGGGGTAGAAAATGTTACAGTTGGAATATCGCGATCGTTAATTGCTAGGTCGCGGTCGTGAATAGAGTTAACATACCTTCTGTGTGATTTTTGGCCTTGGTCATGCTCATGATCTTTTTGGTCGCGCTCGTAATCTTTTTGGTCCCACTCACTATCTTTCGTTCAGAAGGTTCTGTCTCCAAAATGACCTTGCTTGCGGTCGCGAATTTCTTTGTTGCGGTCGTGATTTTTTTTTCTATATTCCCTTTCTCGTCCTACAAAACAACATTATTAGTATTCTCAAGCCTTGTTTTGGCTTGTTTTTGAACAAGAAGTAAAATATAACATAAAAACAACAATCAACAATAAACATACTATACAATATTTACATTAAACACTAATTTATTACAACCTTTAATTGTCGTGTACCCTAGGATTCTTTTCGGTATTACTTGGAAGATTTCCCATCCCTTGTGATGAAATAGCATTGGCAAGTTGTCTTACTTGTACTTCTAAGTTATGTATAGATGAAGAATGATTTTTGAAAAGTTGGCCAAACTTATTCTCTAACCACTTAAAATTTTTGTCCCGATTGTTCATTCGTTGATAAATCTCATCCAAAAATTTGTCAATTTTATTTGTCAAATAACCTATCCTATCATAAGGTTGATTGACTTGATTTCCTCGTTCCTGATTATCATTGTTTCTCCATGATGTATTAGGATAATTCCTATATCCATAATTAGAGTTATTCAAATACGGGTTACTGCGAACTTGTCCTTTGACATAGTTCACTTGTTCATTTGTTTTCATATTACTATAATTGCATTCACTAGATACATGCCCCAATTGACCCCAATTTTCACAACTAAGAGCAGTAGATTTATGAATATTCAAGTTATCAATTTTATGACCTAAAGCAGAAATTTAAGCTTGCATAATAGTTAACGAATCTAACTTATGCACTTTCTTTCCAGAATTTGAAGAAGAAGAAGAAGAAGCTTGAATAGAGTTAACACGACTTACTTGCGCCCTTTCACTTGGCCACATGCTATTGTTGCTCGCCATTTCCTCCAACAAATCAAATGCATCATTTGTTGTTTTCTTCATCAACGAACCTCCTGCCATAGCATCTATGGTACCTCTTGTAGCAAGATTCACTCCATTGTAGAAGGTTTGGATTAATATGTTTTGGGGAAGGCCAGGGTGGGGGCAAACTTTTTGAAGTTCCTTATACCTCTCCCATGCCTCATACAATGACTCATTATCATGTTATTTCTTTAATAAGTCTGGCGGTCTTTGCAAGTGGAAAATATTTGGATAAAAAGGCTTGGGCCAATTGCTCTCAAGTAGTGATCGAATTCGATGGCAACGAGTTTAACCAAGTCTTGGCTTTATCCTTTAGTGTGAAAGGAAAAAGCCGAAACTTGATGGCTTCTGCTGGTACTGAATTTACCTTAAATGTGTCATAGATTTCTAGGAAACTAACTATATGAGAGTTGGGGTCCTCATTAGGTAATCCATAGAATTATACACTATTTTGGATCATTTGCAACAACGTAGGCTTGATTTCAAATTGATTAGCATTTATAGGTGGTCGGACAACTCCTTGTTGCAAACCATTAAAGCTTGGAATTACATAGTCCATCAGCCTTTGTTATGGCGGTGGTGGACTTGGTTCATTCATTATTCCTGAACTTCATTTTTTCTTTTTCTTTTTCTGACTTGACAAAAATTTCTCGATCTCCAGATGATACTCTTCTAATTCTTTATTTGTAGACTTAGTGGTCGGCATACAAAATGATGAATCAATGTTCCTACCAAAAGGTTGTAATTAGCATTTGACACAAACAAAATAAATTGACCTAATCTTACAAATAAAACAACGCTGCAAATCACACATGAGAATTTTTCACAAATGACAAAACACTGTTCCCCGGCAATGGTGCCAAAAACTTGTTGCTTGTTTACCCGCAAGTGTACGGATCGCAACGTAGTAATATTAAATTTGTTCCCACGAGGAACGGGTTAGGTCCACTTATTACTCATTCTCATTTTATGTTTACAGCAATATGATAATTAAAATTTGTTTATCTACTTCTAATATTAATTAACTAAATTAGTTGTTAATCTAAATTAATCAAGAGTGACAGAACCTCAAGTTACAAGTTCGATCATACCAAAATATTTTTTTCATTAACCAAATCTCAGGTTTTTACAAAATCGCCTTTCCTTAAATGCATTCGGGTATTTTTAACCAACCTTTTGGTATGAGTTAAAGCCATTCACTACATATATTTCTATATGCAACAAATTCCTTATTCCAACAAGAATTAATCATTGGCTTGTCTTTTGATTATTGCAACAAGTTGGAGTTAGTGCTTGTTAAACAAAGTTAATGATGTTTGATGCACTTTACTTCACACATTATCATGTTTAAAGCAAGTGTTATCTTATTGATATGGATGGTTTAATTTCATTCTGAGAACAAACTCATCCAGCAACAATTCAAACAAAAGATCAATAACACAACTTCAAAGAAATTCTCATTCAATAAAAACCCAACTTCCTTACAATGCTGCTTTGATTAAAGAAAATAAGGATCAACATACAAAAGACCTTTAAGAACATGAAGAAGATTAGAAAAATCACACTTCATCCTTCGGAGGGCGTCACACCTCAAGGGATCTTCTGATATGCTTCTAGACTTGAGAAAAAAGAATGGCTCTCGCCTATTCTATACACAGGTTTTCCTGAGTTTTATGCTGTAAAAAATCTCCCTTTATCTTGCTTCATTTGGTTGGTATTTATGGGAAATGATAGTCAGTAGTTTAGGATATGATTGGTCAATAGTTCTGGGTGGTTATCACTGATTTTCATCAACTACCACCGAATAGATTCCTTGAAGCAACATACCTGTCTGATCAGCAAGCAGTTTCTGCATTATGTAAGGTCCAGTCGCGACCGTGAACAGGGAAGTCGCAGTCGCGACTTCTGCTATGAAGTTACTATAAGTTTTCATGCATGTGTCGTGCCCATGTACTTTAGACTCACGATCATGTGCTTGAGAGTCGCAGTCGTGACTTTCCCTGACTCTCCATACTTAACCAAATTTGAGTCTTTTTGATCCACTTTTCTCTTCTATTTCTCTTCCAAGGCTTTAATTAGTACCTGAACTTTTTTTAACCAAGAACAACAAGAAAGAACATAAAACATAACAAAAACACACACAATCACACAAAATATCGTACACATATTTGTTACTTTGGCGATGCCATCACTCCTAAACCTTTTGCAATTTACATTTATGCTCTTTCCCAGGCCCTGAGCATTTTGCATGTACATTTTTTCTTTCTTGAGCTCCTGAGCCATTTTACATTTTACATTCGCTCTTTTCCAAGCCCCCGAGTCTTTTGTAATTTATATTCATACTCTTTCTTGGGGCCCCAACCTTATGTAATTTACATTTATGTTCATTCCTAGGCCCCCGAGCCTTTTACAATTTACATTATGCTTTTTTTCGTGCCCTGAGCTTTTTCACAATTTGCATTTATGCTCTTTTCCAAGCATTGAGCCTTTTGCAATTCATATGCAATCACTTTCTCGGGCCCTAAGCCTCTTGCATTTACATTTATTCTTTTTAAGCCCTGAGCTTTTGTAATCTACATTCATTCTTTCCTAGGCCCTAAGCCTTTCACAATTTAAACTATGCATTTTTTAGACCCTTAGCATTTTGCTTGATGTGGATCTTGGTCTGACTATTCAATCTTCCCACGACTAACTACTTTTAAGGCCTCACCACCTATCTATACCTCTCATAAAATTGCTCGATCTGAATTCACAAGGGCTTCGCTAGCTGGTTTTTCTAAAGAAACAATTGTTTTCATTGTACCATCCAAAATTCATATCCATGTTTTTACATATTTCTTTTTCAGGATAAATCATATAAATATATTTTCTCATTTCTAGTAAAACAAAACACGTAAATAGGGGCAGTTGTAGACATAGTATTTTTTCTGGGAGCCATAATAAAATTAAAAGCCATAATAAAAAGAGAGAGATTTAAGAACCGAAAGAGAACAATTGTGTGTGTTACTCGCTTTGTCCCTCCCTGCCAGCCTTACAAGGTCGAGGCATCTCGATTATTTTTGAGTCACAATCTACGAAGTAACCCATTTTGGTATATAGAACAGCCAGATAACAATATCAATTTCAACATACGCATTGATAGCTTCAACATGTTTCAGAGGGTTATTTCTTGGTTAACAATCCATCGACTCCTCTCGATTTTCATCACACCGAGTGGTCCAAGTCACTCCATATTCGGTCTCCATCATACCAAGTGGTCTCAGTTACTTCATAATTGGTTTACGAATGGTTATCCTATGGGTCTTAACTCGCCAAATAATACCTTCGATGCTAGCGACCGAACAAGAAACTTCTCCAAAGTCTTAGTAGACCCGTCAATAATCCTTCGGATTATGATTTGCCTATTAATTCTATCTAGATACTTCGGTTATAAGCTACCAAGTGTACCCTTACTTTGCCTCCTACTTTCAAAATGGGCCATTGATTTCTCTTAGAAAGATGATCCCTAACCGTTAGATCCAAACTAATAAAATGGATTAATCCTTTCTAATCTCGGCCTTTGAAATTTGTTTACTACAGTGCCAGGATTGTTAGATAAAAAACAAATAAAGTGCTTCTGAGCCTTAATTGTAGGATTCAGTCCTTTGGGTTTTAGAGTAGTGGGATCAGTGCAGGATAAAGTTGTTTTGCCCTTCAAGATCGTGGTCGTAGGATTTAGTCTTTCTCTCTATCAAACCGCTTGATTAAAACAGATTGTCCTTTTCAACCCGGGTCATCAAATCATCTCTTTCATTCTAAGCTGACCATTGTGCGGCTTTGGGACCCTATAAACACCCCAGAAAAAATGAACAAGGGGGACTCTCTTTTGGCAACAAAGTATATATAGTGAATCTGTTGGAAACTTCTGTTCTTGAAAGTTCTTCTCAATACCCGTCAATCTCCTAGTAAGGATCAACTTCAGGTAAGTAATCCTTAGTCTTCCAATTTCAAGTTAAGTTTTAATAAGTCTTCAATAATAGAAATTTTCGATCTGTAAACTACTTGTTATTTGCTTTCCACATCATTCTTTTACAACGTTTTCACATTTCAACATTTGAGATTTCAATAACAGGGCACCAACTTCCATTTTTAGAAGCCTGGCATTTTATGAGTTTTCCCTTTTAACTCTTATTGCTTACATAAAGTACCACTTTCAAGTTCATTTTTCTATGAATAATTTCTTTCGCTAAAACCTATTTATTTTGTCAAATTATGGAGGCCTTTTTGCAAAATAAATTTCATAAAAAAATTTTAAAATAAAAAAAATAATATAGAGGGAGTCATGATTCACTTAGGACTGAATCATTCATCATTGAATTTGATTCGTCCAAATAAGTGGAAGATTAAAAGCATTCCTAGATTAGTGCATAACATTTACAATCAAATAAAAGGAACCAACATCTTAAATTAAATTCTTACTGTTGGCATGATTTCATTGAGTGAGGATAGTTTTAAATCCATGTACCCTGATGTGGAACCCCAGCCTATAGGAGACTGAAACGACACATACCCTAGTATGAAATCTAGAACAGGTCACAATTCCCCAATCTAAAGGACCCTTAATTGAATCATAACTAAGAATACTTATGATGGATTGATTGAAAAACACGCACATAACAAGAATAACACAAAGCGTACTAACCTTATTCGGCGTGCAATAAAGAGAACCAAGCATAAACTTAGGACCCTAATTTGATATCTCAAGAACACCTCTTGAAAAACAAGAACAATCTGATTTTTATTTATTCATGACCAAAAATACATACGACTGTATGAACCCCTCCCCGAAGAATGCATTTTGCAATGTGTATGCAAGTGCAATGTGATAGGAATGAATGCACGTGAGTGTGAGTCGCCACCTTGTTTAATTCTTTAGGGTAAACTAGGAAAAACCCTATGTGACTCCTTTTAATTAATTAACCTAATTTTTAGATTAATTAGCCCAATGGATTAAAGCTTAGTCTACAAACCCGAGGTGGATCCCGAGACCATGTCATGCAAATTAACTAACCATTTTAAATGTAGCTGAAAATGCAGGGTAAAAGTGTTTGATGATTTTGGAAAACTTTGAATGATTTTGGACTTGCAATTTGAGATTTAATCCCAAACATGCCTACGTACCATTTATTTGAATAAGGGATTAAAGTCAATGTAGTTCAGAATTGCCTTTTTTGAAAGGGCTTTGATTTTGGGCCTTTTAGGGCCAAATTGGGTTCTGGGCTTTTGTTGCCAAAATGGGTTTTTTGGGCACTTGGTGCCCAAATTGTGATTTTTGGGCCTTTGGGGCCAAATTGGATTTTTGGGCCTTTAGGGCCTGATGGTGAATTTTGGGCCTTTAGCGCCAAATTAGGTTTTTTGGACCTTTAGGGCCTAATTGGAGATTTTGGGTCTTTGGGGCCAAATGATGAATTATGGGCCTTTAGGGCCAAATGGTGAATTATGGGCCTTTAGGGCTAAATGGTGAATTATGGGCCTTTAGGGCCAAATGGTGAATTATGGGCCTTTAGGGCCAAATGGTGAATTATGGGCCTTTGGGGCCAAATGGTGAATTATGGGCCTTTGGGGCCAAATTGGTTTAGTTGGGCCTTTAGGGCCAAATTGGATTGGGCCTTTAGGGCCAAATCTAGTTTTATTGGGACTTTAGGGCCAGATCTGATTTTATTTGGGCCTTTTAGGCTAGATCTGTTTTTATTTGGGCCTTTTAGGACACATCTGTTCAAACTAGGGGTGATATGCCGTAGTTATGAATTAACTAGGCATTTTTGGCCCATAAATTCAGATCTCAGCTTTTAATACCTCGATTATTGATTAAACAGGCATTTTAGCTTCAGATCTGTTTAATTAAAGCTTAATATGGATGCAAAATGATTGGGTTTAGAGTTGGGAGTAGAAGAGAAGCATGCATATGATGCTTAAATTAAAAGGAGGAGCTTTAGAAGTGTACCTGATTCAAACGTCTTCCACTTTGGAGCTTCAGCTTGCCAGATCTCCAATAATTAAATTAATTGGGTGATCACAACACAATTAAAATAATGCTAAAAATTAATAAATGCATAAAAGCATTAAAAGAATCGCAAGGAGCAAGGAGGGAGAGTGATCGTCCGTCAACACAGACTCAGTGAGTAAAACTGGAGGCCGGGGGGTTAATTTATAGGGAAAAATCGGCCGAGGGCGGTAAGTTGAGGGCGGTAAGTTACCGCCTCACGGGCGGTAACCTACCGCCCGAGGGCGGTAGCTTACCGCCTCGGGCTGTAGCTTACCGCCTCGGGCTGTAGCTTACCGCCCTAGGGCGGTAAGTAGAGGGCGGTAACTTACAGCCTCGGGCAGTAGGTTACCACCCTAGGGCAGTAAGTAGAGGGCCGTAACTTACCGCCTCGGGCGGTAGGTTACCGCCTCGGGCAGTAGGTCCGTTCATTTTCTGATTTTTTTAGTTCCGGAGGCTTTTTCGGGAGTTCCGTACCTCTAAAATTATTTCGAGAGTACCCTTGGGTCCCTCACTACATCTTGGATGTTTTGAGTACCATATTGGCATACTTCCAAAAACTTTTTCGAAAAGGCGCCGGTTTGGCCGGATTGTTTGCAGTCTGAAAAAATAGGCTTTCCGAGCCTGAAAATTCAAGTATTCACAGACTGCCACCTTTTTATACCCTAAATAATGCATAAGTAAAAGACAAGAGTACTCCCAACCCTAGCCCATCGTGTTGGACGAATTTGGCTTATAATTTTAAGCGCAAGATGGGCTTCCAAGCCCATGTAGCTTAGTTCACTACTTAGAAACCTTATTCAAAGCCCAATAAATAATAATTAAACCTCAAATAGCTATTTTAATCCAACTATTCAGAATAGTTAGATTGAGCCTCAACCTAAGGCCTAAACTACCCAAAATATGAAAGTTTCCTAAAACATAAAAGTTTCCTAAAACTTAAAAACATAAGTTTCCTAAATGTGACAACATATCAAGTTAAAGAAACCAATGAAAATACATTATTGGAAACCAAATCTAGTTTCATTGAATGATGA
Organism: Cnidoscolus chayamansa; assembly: GCA_948266635.1. Classification (NCBI taxonomy): domain Eukaryota; kingdom Viridiplantae; phylum Streptophyta; class Magnoliopsida; order Malpighiales; family Euphorbiaceae; genus Cnidoscolus; species Cnidoscolus chayamansa. The sequence goes on along the minus strand of CAOGCB011628567.1, from coordinate 1,207 downwards.
TCGACACTTTGTTCTCCATCTCCCATGTAAACTTGTAAGGTCTCCAGATATGGTTTCATGAATCCATTAAGAGCTTCTTTCAGCTTCTTTTCTCTCGACCTTGTAATCAATCCTTGTGGAAGTGCCAGCTCATCTGGCTTTAAGTAAGCTATGCTTACATCATTCCCTCCCCCTTGAAAAGGATTCATCCTCGAATCTGAGTCAAAAGTAAATGGAGATAAATCAGAAACATTAAAAGTAGCACTAACACCAAACTCACCAGGTACATCAATTTTATATGCATTGTCATTGATCCTTTCCAACACTTGAAAAGGTCCATCTCCTCTTGCATCAAGCTTAGACTTGCGTTGATTAGGAAATCGTTCCTTTCTCATATGAATCCAAACCCAATCAGTTCAAATACCACCTTCTTACGACCCCTATTAGCTTGATTAGCGTACATCTTATTTCTCTTCTCAATGTGTTCTCGTGCTTTCTTGTGTATGGATTGTACTAATTCCCCCTTAGCTTTCCCATCTAAATTAGACAACTCATGCAAAGGTAAAGGAACCAAATCCAAAACAGTTAATGGATTAAAACCATACACAATTTCAAATGGTGAATAACCTGTAGAAGAATGAATGGCATGATTATATGCAAATTCAACATGTGGTATACAATCTTCCCAAGCTTTCAAATTCTTACCAATAATAGCACGCAACATAGTTCCTAAGGTTCGATTCGCGACTTCTGTTTGTCCATTTGTTTGTGGGTGACAAGTAGTAGAAAATGATAGCTTGGTTCCTAACTTTCCCTACCATACATGCCAAAAATGACCTAAGAACTTAGAATCTCTATCTAACACAATAGTCCTAGGTATACCATGCAATTGAACTACTTCCCTAAAGAACAAGTCAACTATGTTTGTTGCATCATCTGTTTTATGGCAAGGAATGAAATGTGTCATCTTACTAAATCGGTCCACAATAACAAATATTGAATCCTTACCCCTTCTAGTCCTAGGCAGCCCTATTACAAAGTCCATAGATATATCTGTCATGACGAGATTTAGAGCCTACGAGATTAGGTACCTAAAATAATGAGATTAACAAGGAGATGATTAGATAATATTATAAATGGAAATTTAGGAAGAAATTAAGTAGGAAAATAGAGAATGAAGTACAAAAGGGAATTTATGAGAAATGAAGGAAATGAGATAAAGTGATAG
>CAOGCB011626191.1:0-11526 GCA_948266635.1 Cnidoscolus chayamansa | reverse complement strand
GCATGAGATACCAAACTCTCAAATTTAGTTTGATAATCCACTACGGATCCCCATTGTTTGAGTTTGGCTAATTCCCCCAATTTGTTGCTACGAACAGGTGGTCCAAACCGAAGGTTACACTGGTGGGTGAACTCCTCCCACGTGGGATCCGACATATCTTCGAATAATTGCATGTACCAAAGTTGTGCTGCCCCCTCTAAATGATAGGCAGCCAAGCTGACTTTCTCTTCTTCCGGGGTGGATTGATGACGGAAGAAGTGACCGCAGCAGCTTAACCAAATCAGGGGGTCTTCAAGCCCATTGAAACAAGGGAAGTCAAGTTTGGTAAATTTCGGTACAATCGTGTTTCCTCCAGTAGATTCAGAAACAGATATACCAGAAATTTCCTTATCTTTGCGGCCCTTAGAATGACTTTAAGCACCAGCAGACATTCCTCTTTTACAGGATTCCAAATCCAGAGACATTGCATCAAGCTTGGCTTGTATTTGGTCCACCTTCTCTTGTCGAGCTTGGTTGGCTTGTTGCTCGGCTAGGACAATGTTGAGGAGTTTGGTAAGTTGTTCTGAAACTGAGTTTCCCATAACTATTGGCTCTGATACCAATTTGTTATGGTCCCTAGATAAGGATCTAGTTATGGGGCGATGGGATGAGGGATTGGTGACGAAGGGCGTTTACTGCAACCTATGGTTGCAGATGTTCAGGCTCAATAGAGGGACCCTGATAACCTCTTGAGTTTAAGTCTAAAAAAAAACTGTAGAAAGTTCAAAACGAATTTCATTAACAGAAATGAAAGATTAAATACAAAAATATAAGTAACTGTCTCTATAAATAAGGAAGTTACTGCCTTAGTGGAATTGGTAAACCACCCACTAACTTAGGGAAAGCAAACACATGACAAAACATGGGAAAAACAAAAAAATAGAATAGAAACTAACTGCTGGACAGACAAAACAGAAAAGAAGCTAACTGTTGGACTTGACTGACTTAGCTTTCTGTCCATGGGTGAACCTCTTGTACACCTGGACGGGCTTGCTAACATATCAAGTTGAAAAATCTGAACTAGAAAACAGATGATATAGAGTTTGAAGAGTGTTGTGGGGAAAGAAGAAACTCCAACCATAGAGATGATGGAAATTCAAGATTTATCCAACACTATGATTTCTATTTTTTCTCTTGATGTTATTTCTCCAGGTACTCCTAAGAAAACAAAAAAAAGTTTTGAGCTCTTCAAGACTATTTTGGTCAATTCTCAATGAACTATCTCATCAAAGAAATTGATATGGCGTGCTTCTCCTACTGAAATTCTCATTAAACACAATATTTTGGTTGTTGCAAAACACTCTAACATGAGGATGAAATTTTTTTTTTCAAGTGGGGGAGTATGATGCAGGGCATGTTAGGGTCCATTTGTGTGATAAACATAAGCAGATGAGGGGTAATGAGAGCAAATAAACACTAGAGACAGAGAATGGTACGTTTACAACAAATTGTCTTTCTATGTGAAGGGGAGACCATTTGGCAGGGGAATGATGCAGGGCGTCCTATTACAATAGGCCGTCCTATTACAGTAGGTTGTCCTATTATAGCAGGCCATCCTATTCTGTAAGAGGGACCACAACGTATCTTGGGAATAGAATAGAATAGGGATATACTTGTTTTCTTTGAGATTGTAATAGTGGCACTGGCATTGTGGTTACCTTATATAAGCTTTTGGAAAATATCTGGTATTCTTCTTTCAGTTGTGGGTTCTTTTTCTTCTGTTCCAATTTCTGTTGCTCTTCCTCCTGTTTTTATTTTTCTATTTTCCAAAATCCACCGATACAACTATCATTAATTAGTCCAACCCGCCAACCTACCACCATCTAAATATAGACATGTTGACCTGCCACCTTCCTAACTACAGAGCTGCTAACCTACCACCTTCCTAACTACAAAGCTGCTGACCTACCACCTTCCTAACTATGGATCTGCCAACCTACTTATCGACTTGCGTTCTATCCGACGACCTAAATACCTACCTGCCAGTCTACCTCCCCACTTAACTATCGGCTTCGATCGACCAACCGACATACGTTCCGACTTCATTATCGACTTACCAAGCAACCGACTTTATTTCGACTTCACTATCGACCAACTGACTTACCTTCCGACTTAATTACCTACCTATCAACCTGATGACCTACAATTTTGCCGAACTGTTGATCAAATGCCCAAAATCATAATGGAATCAAGAGATAACATGATAGAGAGGAATTTGTCACTGCTTGAAGATGACTTTTCCAAATTAAAAGCCGATAATGACTCCATCAACTCCAAACTCAGTTCCATTGAAACTCTTTTACATAGTTTGGTTTGTAGTAAAAGCATCCTAGATGGCATGGACACTTTCACCCTTATCACTCCCACTCCTCAGTCCACTCTTTGTATTAGAAGTTAGTGATTCTTGAGAAACATAATCTTGGACTTCGTACTTTTTACTGTTTCTTTTTTATGATTATATCATCTTTTCTCAGCCTGTTAAAAAATTCCTGGCAGACTTGTAGAACTCAAAGAAAATTAGAAATGAGTGTTACAATATCTACCATATATTGCTTTGGATTTAAGCGGTTGACTTTTGTCCATGTAAAGTTAACTTTCCATCATCGTATTTTTATTTTCAGTTTAACTAAATAATTGGTGTATTTTTTTTTTAATGTGGAAGGTAAATTTTGATGTTGTCAAGGACTTCCTTCGTTGATTTTATGAACAGTGTGATTGACTTAGATTCCTTCCATGCAGTTACTTGATGCATTGGAACTGAGCAGGCTAACCATGAAGACTGTGAAGCAAAATCTCTGGTGGGCTTTTGCGTACAACATCGTAAGTTTTGTGCATTTTACAATTATTGGTTTTATATTCCAGTAATAAAATCGCCTAAAGTGAACATTAAGTTGAATAAAAGTCCAATATGGCATTTCCCGAGTTATGATCCCTGCAAAAGAGTGAGATCACTATTGTAATATGACAGCTTCATCATCATCAAAATACTCTATGTTGGCTGGAACTGGAAATTCTATTTATTAGTAGAGAACTTGAAAACTTATTTGGAGGGTGGTCAGAAAGAAAGCAAAAAGGGGAAAAATAATTGGATTTTGCAAGCTGATAACACCAATCGCAGAAGCAGAAGGATTCTGATATTAAATATTTGGTTATTTTAAGCTTGTTACCCGCGGCCTTCTTATTTATTAGTATAAGTTGAATGGATTAAACTGCCAAATCCAATTATCTTCTCGAGAAAGTGGAGCATAATTCATAGAATTTTCTCACTTTTGATAATCACTCCACCAGAGTCCCGGATGTGTTGCCAAGTGGCTTTTTGCTGTAAACATGTGATTTCATCATGCTTCTTGAATATTTTCCCCTCTTGCTTTGAATGTTCTTGCAGTAGTCTGCTTTGTTCATTTCAAAATGTTAATCAAGTCCATTATGAAGTCTCCATTATTTGGCATTGCACTTCATTTTTTTTCCTCCCTTTTTTTGTTGGGATGCCTCTTCTTTTATTTCTACCATAAATCTCTCCATTTGCCAAAAGATACGTGAATTAAATATTGTAACTTCCCAACTCTACTGCTGATTTGACCCATGAAATTGTAGCCATAACCTGCTAGTCCCAAACCTTCTGAAAGGAGAAATTAACCTTATGGATTGATTTTTAGTCCCGCTTGCACCCCCTTCGGAACATGCATAGCATAGTTTTTCAAAAGTGAAGGACTACAGTGGATTTCCAATTTGACTTCCATTTACTTTCAAATCATCTTTGTTATTTTTTAATGGCTGCCAATCAATGTTGCCTGCAAACTTTTGAATTATGGAAGTGCCGTATTGCTTGATAAAGACATCTGTATGAGTTTTCGTAATCAAAATCCACATCCAGTGGTGGCTCCACATTATTTACTGGGGCTATCCATAAGCAGTATGTTGGCTCGAGCCAAGCCAAAGGTGAGCAATTCACAAACCAAGGTTGAATAAACCTACTGCCCATCCCAACAAGACTCTTTTGTAGCCGTGCTTTCAAGACTAATCCGATCCGGTCATGTCCTCTAAAGATAGCAGTTTAATTAGCTGTTGTTGTCTCATTAAAGAGCTCAGCCAAAGGCAATCCCTTTCTCTCATCTTTTCTTCACTCACCTTTCATTTTATATTTAAATCTGTGTAAACTTGAAACATTTGTTCAACTAATATTTTATTTATGCTGCTTGTATATGTACATGTTTGCAGATTGGAATTCCAATAGCAGCTGGCATGTTGCTTCCTGTAACTGGGACCATGCTGACTCCATCAATTGCCGGAGCCCTAATGGGTTTAAGTTCTATTGGGGTGATGACAAATTCATTGCTTCTGAGATTGAAATTCTCCTCAAAGCAGAAACAGGTTTATGGAGCACCTCCAAGCACAAATATTCTTCTGGGTTCTGATATTCTCATGGACAAGAGAGGAATGAATCAAACTTATTCTGATGCTAAATGGAGAGAAGCACGATAAAAGTAAGTAAGCTCACACAACAAGTACCCATTTTCTGCATGCCTCATATGACTCGGAACATTACAAGATGAGAGACAGAGAAAGACATCAAATTACTGAACATTTTATAAAGATGAATAGATTGGGGTTTAAATACTCAGGTTCAAACATCTTTTGAAGGTTGAAGTTCTTAGGATTGATTTAATTGCTAGGATATTCATTGAATTTTCTTTTTCAAATTTTCCCTTAAAAGCATTCAGAGATATTGGAGAAGCCTATGAGTAGAATCAATGTTTGTATGATATGTATTGCACTGTATTACAAACAAAGCTGATATGCTCACTTCATGGAGTTGACAAGCAACACAAGTAGCTGTAACCCATCATGTATATGATATTTCTCCTTTTCATCTTTCTAATTGAATTCTGCACTCTTTACTTCTATGTAATTGGCCTTTGAAAAAAAAAAGGGATAAATTTAAAATGAGTTGAACAAATAAAAAGTCTCAGTGACTTTGTTAATTAGTATAATTTCTTATTCAATTTGCTAATTCTTAATTCATTACTTAAATAATAAATTGTAATATTAAGTTTGTATCATTAAATGTATGTTAATCTAAATAGTGTTGCATCAATGGTATACAATTGAGAAATGTTTCCATTTTTCTTTTAAATTTTAATTTAAATAAAAGATAAAATACTTTTCTTTTTCTTTTTCTTTTAATTTTAATTTTAATTTTAATTTTTTCTTCCTTTCTTATTTTCCTCACATGAGTATTTTTTTTTAATAAAAAATTATTTATAATAAAGAGAAATTATTCAAAGATAATATGAGTTCATTATTTAATTTTTATTTTAAAATTATTAAATTTTGAAAAATCAAATTGTAAAATTATTTCATATTTTTTTAAAATATTTATAATATTTAGTTTTTATAATTTTAAAATTTTATTTAATCTTTTAATTAAAATTAAAATTAGTTGATTAGTTTCTATTAATTTAATTTTATAAAATATAAGAATTTTTTCAAATAAAAAATTTAGAGAATTTAAACTAATTCTTTTTATAATAAAAATTAAATAATAGTGAATCTCAATTCAATTTGAATAGTAAATCCAGAATGTCAGTGTAGTAATAAAAAAAAGTGAGCAAGGGTATTTACGTACTTATACAATTTATATATGATTATATGAAGACATCACGAGCGTTCAGTAAAGTTCTCTTTCAAAAAAGCTTCTCAAACCCTAACCCTCGCCCTCCCCTCTCTATTCCTTCGATCGGTCTGTTTCCGCAAACCAAAGATGTCTCACTTCGGCAGGTCTGGCCCTCCGGACATCGCCGACACCTACTCTCTCCTTGTCCTCAACATTACCTTTCGTATGCTCTCTCTCTCTCTCTCTCTCGTCTCATGATTTTCCTTTTGACTGCTTTTAATTATGGTATTTTGTTTTCTGGTTGATAGGTACCACTGCTGATGATTTGTTTCCGCTTTTTGACAAGTACGGCAAGGTCGTCGACATCTTCATCCCCAGAGATAGAAGGTGCTTCCCAACTTCTCATTTTCTTCGCAATTTTTATCAGTTATAAATTTGCTTGTCATTACTTTATTTTCTTCTTTATCTCTTATTGAAATCCCGTAGTTGGAATTATTATTTTATTGAATGAGGGAATCTGGAATCTCTTTTTTGTGCAACGGCCGAGCTTGTTTTTAGCCTTTGGAGATAGCAAACGTTTAATAATAATTTGGTAACTAACTGAGAATTGACATGGGAATGCATCAAATATGCATTTAGTCTATGTTTTTGTGGCTTGAATTATGCATAACAAGTGGTAACTGGTAAGCCTCCAGTTATTGTTGCAAAGCTTCAAAGCTTTAAGGGACCCTTTTGCTTGAATCAAAATTTAAAGACGCTGAAATTTTGAATTTTTTGTAACTTGACGGTTGGCCCTTCATATTTGATTCAATGCTATCAAGTGTTACAAGTAGTGTTCAATCAGTTGAATGTAATTTAAGGGCTACTATTATGCTGTTTTCTTTTTTTTTTTTTAAATGGTCTAATAGAGATTTGAGCGTGTGCTACTTTTTTCTTTTTCTTGTGTTTTGAGTTTTAGCATGTGGGCACTTGTGGTACTATCTGCTAGAGAACAGAGAGAGTATGAAGACTGTTAACCGCCATTTCTTCTTTTTCGACAACACTAAAAGTGGATAAGGAGTTTTCATAAATACTCTGGCTTATTTCTTTACCTTGTTAAACAAATGGTTAAACTTTCTTTTTGTTGATGTTGTAGCAACAATTTGTTCTTTAATATTATATGTTTTCTCTGTTAGTGTTGCTGCTGTTCCTGTGACTGTGCCTCTCCCTTCTCTCACTATATTAGCTTTAACTATGATTTTTATTGATTAGGACTGGTGAGTCTCGTGGCTTTGCATTTGTACGTTATAAGTATGCAGATGAGGCACAGAAAGCAGTGGAGAGGCTAGATGGTATACCTGTTACTTTTCCCCTGTTTCCGATATATATCTGCTCATGTGCATTTTGATTCATCTAATATTTCTCTTTTCAGGAAGAGTTGTTGATGGACGTGAGATAACAGTTCAATTTGCAAAATATGGGCCCAATGCTGAGAGAATGTAAGTTCCAAATTATTGGTTAACTATTTCTTCTTTTTATAATTCCAATTTTCTGTCACCATATAAACTTGCTTGATTTTCTATTAGGACTAGTTTTACTATTTTTATAGTACGATGTTCATTTAAATTGTGTAATAATGATTTCTGTTTTGGTCTTAATGGTTGAATCAATCATTGTTATTTTTATCAGTCAGAAAGGAAGGATCATTGAGTCTGTTCCAAGGTCAAGATACAGGTCTCGGAGTCGCAGTCCTCGAAGAAGGTATGCCTTCCTGTATTTTCCTTTCCTTTACTTTTGGTTCAAGGATGAGTTTGGATGTGACAACTTGATGAAAAAAATGTTGTATGAATCTCAGAAATTGCCTTTCTTCTTCTCTTACCCCTGTTTGTGGCATTAATGGCGTTTCTCACCTGGGTCACATGGACTGCATAATTTGTTAATTTTTTGTTCATTCAAGTTTGAAGTCCATTTGTTGCTGCTTTTAGTTAACAAGAAAATCATACAATTAGCAAGGTCACTAATCTGAAGTTCTAAACTGACCTGGAGCACCATCTGTAATTGTTTACTGCTCATGGTGAGATTGGATTGTTCTTTATGCTTCTTTGTTGTGAGCAAACATATCTTATCTTTCTATCAATTGATGTTTCTACTAATAAAGGTTGATGGTACTAAAATTTGAGGCTGGATAGCATTTGCCTTAACCTGTGCTTGTGATCCTTTGAGCTTATATTTATTTTCCTAATGTGTTACTAAATCACCATATGTTTCTTCGTGCTGGACATTCAAATTTTCAGGTACCGAGATGAAAACAAAGATAGAGACTATAAGAGGAGAAGTCGCAGCAGGAGTGGGGACAGATATGAGCGTGAAAAGTATCGTGGGAGGGACAGAAACTATCGTCGACGGAGCAGAAGCCGCAGTGCCAGTCCTGATTACTCCAAAGGCCGCGGGAGAGGACGTTATGATGATGAGCGAAGGAGTAGCAGTCGATCCATGGATAGGTTTCCAACTTTGCTAATCAATGCATTATTGCAGATCTAAGGAGTTTTATTCCCCCACCATCCCACCCCCAACAACTTACATTATTGTTTCTTTTTTTGTTTGTGATTATTTATCGTCGTCTTCATTGTTGTTGTCTGATGGTGTCTCTTTATGTCAGTGCTTCCCCTGTTAGACGTAGCCCAAGTCCTCAAAGGAGTTCTTCTCCCCGCAAGAATTCTCCTTCTAGAGGTGAAAGCCCCGATAGACACAGCCGTGATGGTCGGTCGCCAACTCCACGAAGTGCCTCACCTAGAGGTCGACCACCTGCTTCTCGTAGCCCATCCCCACGAAATTCAGATGTTGATGTGAGTTGTTTCACCTCCTGTTATCATTTATTGTACTTATATGTTGATTACTTATATAATTTCTTCTTTTAAAATTTTGTAGGAATGAACCTGCTGGTTGCGTGGAAAATTTCGTGGGACATGACTAGCTCATTTTTCTATGGCCATTTTTAGAAATTTTGAGGGCTAGTGATCAAGTGGGTTCTGGTCAAAATCTTTATGAGCTAGTTTTGGTAGCGTTGTATTTGTTTCAGTGCTTAAATATTTGTGTTGAACTTTATGCATGTTACCTGGTATGTATGGAACTTGTAGTTTGTAGGTTTCTCTTTTACTATTCATAAAATATTTGGAATTGTAAGCTACATAATCGTGTTTTTCTCTTTTTCTTTCTTTCTTCCTTCAACTGTGTGATTATTGCTTGCTTGTGGTTCATTTCATACAAGTCTTGACTTACCGTAAATCATTTATTGGGTTTTATAGCTGTTTCTGGAAAGATTACTATGGGGGTGATGTCCAGAATGTTTGATGTTGTGGCTATTGTGGCTGTTGATGCTGTTTGTGCAATGTAGATGGATGATCGTGATTGTGATTTACTCAAAATTATCTGATGCTTGGTAAGAATGTAGTCGATCTTTGTTTCTGAAACACTTCGTCATTCAGGTGTCTGATGTTGATGTGATTTTTCCTTCGGCATTTGTTTTACTTTGGAAAGTTGGTCCTGATTTGGGTTTGTAATTGCTGTGGGGGTTTAAAAGGTGGACGCAAGATGAACGTGTTTTACCTGTAGCTGATGCTGCACGTGAAGTGGACCTGTTACTCAGTAGTTCTCTTGCTGACACACTAAAATCAAACATAACATGCTCTGCTCTGAGTTGGACATGGTAACATGTTTCAGTTTGATTAATTGTTTGGTGCATTAATTAGAATTATCATTTTTAATCCCAGCGTATGAAGCTTCTTATGTTGCTAAATGTAGTGAGTAGCATACGAGTCCGTGATTGTAGCTGTGAAGTGGTAGCTGATACTTGTATGATATACATGGGTTCGTTCGTAACTTTTGCAAGTACTAAAGAATAAACCACCTGTAGCGGGCTGTTGCTGCCCTTGATGGGATCGGTTGATAAATATAGTAGCAGTTGGGATATTGATGATGGCAGCCGAGCTGTGTTAAAACCAAAAGATGCGCATAGACAAAACATGGATATTTCTATTTTAAATTTTGCTTTGACAACTTGGTGAAGTTGTTTAAAGAGTGCCTGTGACAATGATATGAGACGCTCGTACTTGATGTTGCTGGCTGCTGCTATCTGGTATGCTTAGCAAGCAATACGTGACTCAGTGGTGTGTTTGTCTTATGCAAAATGTGACGAGTATTAGCCTTAGGCTCATTGCATTAGACAGAGGGAGTTAGTAATATTGGGGAAAAATAGGAATTGGATAAGGTATCAAGTAGTAGTCTATCAGAGTATTTTGTCATTTTAGGAGACCAAGCATGTTTAGACTGAGACTGTTCTTTTGGACATGTCTCGAGTAAGTTTTTAGGCTGTTTACATGTTATTATTAAACGTGAAGTCAGCAACAAAGGATGTTGTTCTTTGTTGTTTGTGTTGCATGGGTATGTTTAGTATTTGTAGGTGTTGTTGTCAGCTATTGAGTAGTGTCTTTTAAAGTATAGCTGTAATTTTGAAATTAGCAGAAAAGAAGAAAGTTGGGGGAGGAATATCTTGAGCATGATTCATTTTATTTTTTTTTATTTTTCAGTTGACTTGGATTCTTTTAATGAAAGTCCATTCAGTTTGTTTGATTTGAAAAATCCAAATTCAATAAATTTGAGGCTGAAGTCTCCAGTTATGAATTTATAAGCTACGATTGAATGATTATAAAATAAAGCAAGAGAATTTGTTGGCATTATAATTATTTCTAAAATAAAGATAAAATAATAATTTTTGTTTTCATTTTAATGTCTGAAATGCTTTGTATTTATTGGCATCACAATTGATTTTTAATAGTGTAAAATTAGCTGTAAAAATAATTTCTTTCAAATTTAACTGTATTTTTTTATGATATTTAATAAGACGGCATCTAATTTTCAAATTCTATATCATATGTTTTTAGATATTTAATAAGATTGCAACCATTTATTAAATTAGTGATTTTATAAAAAAAAATAAAATAAAAAAAAGATCTTTAATTTGTGACGATGATGATGATATTTTTGGTGAATTTATTCTTATATTTGTGATTCTGTTTATATTTAAAAATACTGATTTGTTTTTTTATATTATTATTTTTTTATTTTTGCAATATTTGGAATTTAAAATATCTTATACTGCTCATATAATAAAATTTAATAATAATTTAAGTGACAACCTTTCTCTTTCTAACTGTGGGACCCAGTTGAAAAAATCAATTAATTTAAAAAAAAATAAATTATTTCAGTATTATTTAAATTAGAAACAAGTTATAAAAAAAATATATATATATATATATGCTCTTTTTCTTCTAGTTAAAAAGATATATCTCACTATAATTATAAAAATAAGCCACCTGAATTACTTAGCTTATCAAATCAACAAATACTATTAAGAACAAATTTATTTTACTAAATTAAAAAAAAAAAAAAAAAAAGTACTAACATATCTTTCCAAGAGAATTTGAATCATCTAAATCAATATTATATCGGCAGTCAAAGATATACTAATGTATTTGAAAGGTCTACTTGCCTTTATTCAAATGGTTTTTGCATACTTTAAATATAAGACAAGGAAGCTTGACTCTCTATTTTTCTGTTATTCCATCACCCACAAGTCTTCCATCTCCCCCATATGATAAGGACTTCTCTGGATACCATCTTTCCTGCAACCAATCAATGGCAAATGTTCTATATTTTCAATTCATTTTCCAGCATTTCGTACCATAATCCTGATCTAGATCAATCCCATTTTCCAGGACAATGTTCTTCTTCAAGGCTTTCTCTTTTTTTCTTCTGATATTGTTGATTCTTTCTTGTCAATCTTCTGTTTCAAGTGCACAAGATGATGAAATGCAAGCATTGCTCACATGGAAAAG
>CAOGCB011625641.1:0-15761 GCA_948266635.1 Cnidoscolus chayamansa | reverse complement strand
TTTCAAGTTCATTTGAGTCACTTTTTACTTACTCAAATCTAATACCCGATAAAATACCTATATAACTAATATTTAGTGTTTCCAAATTTATTTCTCCATCAATTCAAGTCATTTTGATTCCAAATTCTAAATGAATTTTTATACCATATTAAAAAAGGTTCACGTAAATTCTCAGGTCATTTGGACTCCATTTGAGTACCAAAGTGACCATTTCTAATTCTGCAGATTTCTTGCAGAATCCATTGTCACCTTCCCTTCATCTTATCTTTTAGTCCATTAAATTCAGTTTTAGCCAAAGTTCAAAACATAAAACTTTTAGATAATATCCTATACTAGCTTCATATCAAAATTTATAATTTTATACCTTCATTAAGACCTCCAAATCGCTTATTACATTTCATGTCCTGTTCTGAATTTCCAGAACTGGCAGCTTGACTATTGTCTATTCTTTCTACACTTTCATGCCTCAAACATTTTAATTTCACAAAATGGTATTCTATATATTTATATCTGACATTCTAAGCTTTCTATTGGTATATCATTTATTAGTTTTGGACTTCATTTGATCCTCCAAAACAGTGATACAAGGTTACTGTTCATGCACTCTGTACTGCAGGTTCAGTATCTGGCAGTGTGACCTTTAGCTGTTCTTTCTACTTTTTCGTATATTAAACGATTCAGTTTCACAAAATAGTGTTCTAAGAATTTGTAGATGACATTATAAGCTTTCTATCGGTACCTCATTTATAAGTTTTAGATATCATTTGGTCATCCAAAACAGTGTCATAATTTTACAATTCATGCAAAACCCAAATTTCAAATTTCACCCTTTAATCCTTTTATCACTTCTTTGGCTTTGAGTACTTTGTTTTAAGTCTATAAACTAGGTTTTCATCAACATAACTTATTTTCCAGATTCTAGGTGAAATACACATTCAACCCTAATATTCCCTTACTAAAGAACTACCATAAAGAACTCTAAAGATTAGCAAAGACAATTAGAACTAACCTTTTTATGAAGCCTTCACTTCCTCATCTTCTTTTTCTTCCTCTTCTTCCTTTTCCTTTCTTTCCTTTTTTCCTTCTCTCTCTCCCATCGGGTGATCTCCCTCTTTCTCAATTGGTTGTGTGTGGTCTTTTGCTAAGTATTTAGTAAGTGTAGTATTTATCCTATGGAGCCACAATTTTTGACTTTTCTACTCTTTTGATTTTTCAACTCTTATTTCTTTTTCTTTTCATTCTTATTTCTTTATTTTCTATTTTCTTACTCTATTTTTTTTATTTTTCCATTTTATTTTCTTCCCCACATTTGATTTGTATTTCTATTTATTTTTCCATATTTCTTCATTTCCCATTAATTCCATTTTGCATTTCTTTTCTATTTTTTCACTTTCTTAATTTCACTTATTACCTTACTTATTCATTTAATTGTTAATTTTATTAATTTAAATGCCTAATCTCCTAGGCCCTAAATTATGTTCGTGACAGAGAATGAATGAAATGACATAATGAATGATAAGATGATGAAATGTAACATAGGAAAAGAAATGAAAAGTGGAAAATTATGACGCTTAATGACGTATGATGACACGTAGGCTTGTTAGGATTCCGATCATATTCGAGTAGTCGAAATTCTAATGCTAGTAGGGAGCCAACCGAGGCTGAGCTATTATAACATTAACTTGTTTTTAATCAACAATGCTAATTTAGTGGAATTGTTGACAAAGAGATTATTGTTTCAATTTTGTAATAATATCACCTAATTAAATATGTATCAATACTAGAATTTTAGGGATTTCATAATAATAATTTTTATAAAGTTTAGTAATTAAGTGGGATGCAACTTCAATAAAAAAAAAAAGATAAAATTAAATGTATAATGCTAAGAGGAAAATGATTAATTCACTATTTTATCACTATTAAAAATTATTTTTTTAAATAAATATTAAACATGCATATTCTTTTTCTAATAAATGCAATTAATAATAGGAAGTCATTAAAGATGTTAAGTAAAAAACAACTCTCAACTTTTTTTCTTAAATATTTTTTGGTGTAATCAAATGAGTTTTAAGTAATATTTCAAGTTGTAAAAAGTCTTAGTGGTATTATAATGTAGATTTTCTATCTAGAAATAAAGACAAAGCTTGAGATTTTAGAAAAAGATTTATCTAACTGAAATAGTCAAAGATTTTAATAGAGTGATTTGAAAATAATAAAAATTAATAAAAAATTATTCTCTCTTTATTTATACAGAAATGACATTTATAAATGAACTAAGTTATTCGAGATTTAATTTGATAAAAATTTAGTTCGGCTTTATTAAATTTGAGTTCAGCTTTAAACTCATTTAGTAAACGAGATTTAAATTTACAAATATTTGATTCATTAAAATTTAAAAGTTCATTTATTTATAAGTTTATAACGTAATTTATGAATATATTTATTTAATTAAAATTATTTTATATTAAAATTATAAATGAGATAAATTTTGTAATAGAAATTTATTATTTTAAAATTAAAAATGATTAAAAATAAAATAAAATAATTTTTTAAAGTCATTTTAAATCTGACTCGATAAAAATTCGATTTATCTTAACTTATTTACTAGATGAATAAAACTTAAATTTATTGATATGGATCTTAAAATGAGTCAAACTTAAATTCGGTTTGAGTTCAAAAATTTTCAACAAACAAAACTTAAATTTTTTAAAATTCGGCTCGATTCAGTTAATTTAGACTCAAAAACGGGTAGAAATAAGATTATTTTACTAATTTAAAATATTTATAAATTTAACGAGATAAATTTAAAAATTTATAGATTAAATTATTAACTTTTGAAAATACATCAACATAAATTAACGTCTAAAAGTCAATTTACCTAAAGAAGTTTAATATAAATATAAAGATTGAACCAAAGCATGTGTTCATTTTAATTTAAAATGCAATATAAATTAAAATTACGGTACATCCATTGATGCCATCCGTTCATGTTTTCATGATTGCTGATATGATTGAAAGTTGCAACAGCTAAGGAAAAAAAAAAAAAAAAAAAAAAGAAAATAGAAAAAGAAAAAGACCCAGCGCCGGTAGCCAGTCAACCGCTTCCAAAAATCTGTATTCTTGTTTAAAAAGAAAACCAGAAGCCCAACGCCCAAGAAATCTCTCTCCAGACTTACTATAAATACTCTTAAGCCCCCGCACTACTCACCACCTCCAATTCATTTCATTCAATTTCGATCCCTACCCACCGCAGCTGCAAGAAGAAGAACAAGGAAATGCATCTCTACAATGCATGGCTGCCCCCTCCGGTGGCCGAGGAGACCAAGAAAGAGGCTGAATCCTTCTCTCGAGTCATTAGCTCGGTTAAAGCCTCTTATAAGCCCGACGATCCTGAATCTGTCTATGCCACTCTCAGATGGATTTCTGTTATCGACCTGTTAGTGTTTTCCTTTTCTGTTGCTTTTTGATTAAGAGTTCAATTTTGCAATTAAGGTTTTCGAATTTCAGGTTTTGTGATGGTTGGTTGTTTTTGTTTCTTGTGGAATTTTAGTGTTTTTCGATGTCAATGGAGTTGAGAAATGACTTTTATTCTTTTAATTGGATATGCAGCTTCATAAAGGCGAAAAGTGAAGTAGCTTTGGAAGATGTGAATCAGCTTGTGGAAATGGGGATTCAGTTGTTCAATATATCTCAGAATAAGCTTTATGCTCAGGTTTTACAGTCTTTAAAGAATTCCCTCTTTGTTCGTTTTCTTGCGTCTTTCATTCTATATCTGAGTAAATGGGTGAATTAGGTTCGATGGGGAAGTATCTTAGTCAGAGTGCTTAATAAATTCAGAAAGAAGTTGCATTCTTTGAAAGTGCAATGGCGGCCGTTGTATGATACTCTGGTTCATACTCATTTCTCCAGGTGAGTTACTGAGTCATTGACTCTGTTTCTATATCATGCATTTACTTTTTGCATACCTATTCATATGTCGATTAATGAAATCAGTAGCGCAAGACTTTCTATGCTGACAGTGAATGCTTTTTTTCTTTTTTCTTATTCTTACTTTTTTTTTTGGTCTCTTTTAATTATTCTCTTGATTACCTATGGCTGCTGACACTTACTGTTCATCACAGGAATACAGGTCCAGAAGGATGGAGGTTGAGACAACGGCACTTTGAGACTGTTACTTCACTTGTTAGATCCTGCCGAAGATTCTTTCCAGCAGGTTCTGCCTCGGAGATATGGTCCGAGTTTAGGTAAGCATTATTGGACAGTCTTTGATTTTGTCAAACAGCTTATACTTTGCATAGCCATGATGTTAGAGTTCCATTATAATATCAAAGAGAAATCTTATGTTTTTTGTCCTGTTTCAACTTAATTTTTGGATATATTTAAAGTTCTCTTTTTCTTTGCCATGTTAATATTTTTTTATGGACTGCTGAACACAGACTCTTTCTGTCACACAAGACAGTGGTTTACTTGTTATAACTTTCACCGATTCACAGAATCAAAATCGGAAACTGAATTCTAGTAGGTATGTAGTTATTAAGGCCCCAAGGCATACTAAGGTGCAAATGGGTCCTTAGATCTAGACACTGGGGTTAGGTGGATGATCGAATGAGGTGACGCTAAAAAATATAAAATTTAATAAAAATATTAAATTCAGTTATATTTAAGCAAACTTATCCAATTTACCAATCTACAAAGCATTAGTAAGCATAAAAAATATAAAATAAATATAGAGTTAACATTGAACATTTTTTAGAACTTGTTTGAAACTAAAATAAATCCAAAAATTTGGACATTCAAAACAACCCCCCCTTTTTTGATATTCACAAATAAATCCAAATAGCTCTATAAGTATTTGTTAGGAGAAGAAAAGAAAAAGCAACTTTATATCAACTAGAAATAGAGGACCTAATTAACATTTGATGTTACTTATTATCTAGAAATAGATGGCAAATAATGAGTAAATAAATTACCAAAGTAGCATGTTCATGTCTTTTTTTGAAGAAAAAATAAGGAACTGCAAATATTGAAATAAAAGATCTACATAATATTGGCAATGGTATTTAAAAAGGACAATTCAGATAAACTAGAAATGGAGGAGTCCAAAAAGAAATTAAGATGAGAAAGATAATATGAAATATTAAAAACAATGTATAAGGAGAGGGATTAAAAGGCCTACGAGCGTTGAAATGGAAATATGGGAGGTTTGTGATAATAGGTGTGGTGGTTTTGATGAGATTTTGGCAACTAGTTATCACCAGCAAATGCGATAATAATTCCAAAAATTTTTTAGTATGGCAATTGGTGGATTGGCAAAATTTTGAGCTGAGTGATAGTATCTTTTGCCAAAGGTTGAAACAAAGAAGATGCTCCTTTTTAGGGCATTGCTCCATGAACAAGGCACACTCTAGGTGCATGAGGTTGGTTCTTGGTGAATGTCACTTGCCTTTCTCTTGTAAAGGTGTTAGTGTTGGAGCTTGATAAACTTTGAGCCTGAGATGTGCCTTCAATAACTATGAGTAGGTATTAAATTTGTTGCTCTAGGCTTTGATATTTAGCATACATTCAGAATACTCTGCAATATAAAAGTATTTGTTAGCCTATTCGATGTTGAAACATCTGAGGTGAAAAGCCTGCATAAAAAATGCGATGTTCTCAAGCCTGAGGTGCACCTCTAAAACTCTGAGCAGGTGTTAAATTTGTTGTTTTAGGCTAAACTTACATGGTTTCTTTATTCACTATTTGTTGTTATTTTATTAAAATAAACTTGCAGTTCTGTGTTGGAAAATCCATGGCATAATTCATCATTTGAAGGATCTGGATTTGTGAGACTATTTCTACCCACCAACTTGGACAACCAGGACTTCTTTACAGAGTAAGGAGCATCTAGGACCTCTTATCTTCATGATTTCTGGATTTATTATTGGAGCATTTATATCATATCTTTGTCCTGTCAGGGATTGGGTTAAAAAGA
Organism: Cnidoscolus chayamansa; assembly: GCA_948266635.1. Classification (NCBI taxonomy): domain Eukaryota; kingdom Viridiplantae; phylum Streptophyta; class Magnoliopsida; order Malpighiales; family Euphorbiaceae; genus Cnidoscolus; species Cnidoscolus chayamansa. Next base: position 9,790 of record CAOGCB011625641.1, on the reverse strand, counting down.
GTGTAGAACTGTGGGACTCAATACCAAATTGCCAATTTTGGAACAGCCAGTGGGCAGCTGTCATAGCACGTGTAATAAAAAACTGCAGCTTTGTCAACTGGGAATGCTTCTTACCGACCCTTTTCACCAGATACTTAAATATGTTCGAGGTCAGTTTATGTATGTGGAGTTAATACTTATTCCTGGTCCAAGTCATTTGGTTGAACTTGAACATGATTTATCATGTGTAGGATACTGATTACTGCACTAAAATGCATGTAGGATTATGCTAAACAACTGTTTTAATAGCTTGCGATGATAGCAGGTATGGGGACTAGTTAAACAAAAATTATTTTGGTAACTAGAATGAAGTGATATCAGACTGGTTGGGCTATTTGGCTACTATGCTGCTTTTAGGGTTGGTAAAACTGTAATTTTCATAGATTTTAGAGCTTAAATTTAAATAGCTTGTGAAGGGGTTGAGGTTTGAGGCAAGAGAAGGTTTTTTTAAGTTTTCTGTTGCCTGAATTTAGCAAAGACTGCAGACAGAAATAAAGATGAAGCAAAAAAAAAAAAAAAAAAGAGTTCTGTAGTTTGATAGAGGTACAGACGTACAGTGGAAAGAAGAGGAATCTCACACTAGGTATATGCCTTCTATTAAGCATTCATCGTAAGCTCATATTTGATTCAATAAAGAACTTATGGAAATAACAAAGCTTCATAGGTCTTCCAGTGGTGGACCTAAAGGAGAGCCAAGGGGGTCATGGGCCCTCCTGAAAATTTTAAAATTTTTTAGTACTATTTATGTAATTTTTGGCCTCCTGAAGTTTTTAAAAACTTTTAGTACTATCTATGTAAATTTTTGAACTCCACATAATTTAATACAAAAAGTATCAAATCTGACCAATAATAATAAACTCACATTTCACTAAAGGGCGAATGCAGGGGAGGACCTGAAATTTTTAAAATTTTAGCAGTATTTATTTAACTTTTGGAACTCTGCATAATTTAATATGCAAACAATCAAAGCTTTTTAAAAATTTTTCAAACCTAACTAATAGTAGCCTATCACACTTCTCATTATTTTTTACTAGTAGAATACGCACAACATAGCCAATGATATTGAACTCCTCAGATTTTTCTTTTTAAAAATTAAGAGCATACTAACCTTTTACATAAAAGTGAAATATAAATTATATTGAACCTATAACATTAAGCCTTATATTTTTATTTTAGTTAGGTTACAACTCCAATTTTTAATTTTATAACAAGTACAATGAAAATATCATATACTCAATCTATAAAATTTTGCTTTAAATAGTATTTTAATCTTTAATTTTTTTTAATTAATTTATAAGAAATATTAAATATAAGATGTAAAATGCTATTCTTATGAGGATAAATAATAAAGTTATTCAACTTAAATAATATGGCATTAAAATGTAATAAAAGGATTAAATTTAATTTTTTTAAAATAAGAACAATTTAATTTGATTCTTAAAACTGAGTCTGCATGTATGAATTTAATATTATTGATAAGTATAATATTTCTCAAAATAAAAGAAAATTGAACACATTTCTATTTAGGTAAACAATGCATTTTAAAATTTTTTTTATTATAATTTTAAAAAAATTCTAGGCTAAAATATTAACTTAGATTTCACAGTTTAACATGTATTTTTTTTTTTAAAAAATGGTTATTATAGAGCAAATAGAGCTATAAACTTTAATGAATTGCTTAGATTTTTCAGTAAAATAATTATCAATATATTCTTAACTTTTTTTTTTTCTAATATCAAGGTTGAGCTAATTGAAATAAATAGTTAATACTAAAACAATTGATAGATGATAAATTTATCAAAATAAAAGAAAATTCTAAATGGGAAAATTCTAATGATTGTTGGATGGAAAGCAAATAGGTTTCTAAATATGAGATTCCCTATAAGCTATAACAGTTGAAGGTCCAGCTGTAACAGCTCCATGTTTCCTAAATATGAGGGTCCTGAGTCAAATTTAATCAAAATACATAAAATTAATTGGAAACCCTTGATTCATAATATCATGCCTTAGGTCTTCCATTATAGATAGGGAAGCTTACATATTATGAATACAGAATTAAATAAAAACTGTAGCCCTTTGTGGTTTTGTGTCCTTGGACATAGTCTCTCTTAGCTGAACCATGGGAATCTTCTCATGTTAGTTTTTTGTTTCTCCTTTTTTATTATAACTTTAACACCTCCTAAACAAAAAGATGCAAAATTTGTTAAAAGAAAAGTTCTCAAAATTAAATAAATGATAAATTTGCAAAAGTAATTGCAAAATTTCTTGTTTCTAGTTCACAGATGAAGTCCGTGGTTGTTTGAGTATTTGGGAACCAGTTTCTGGACTTCTAATTGCTAATTTTAAGGTATTTGGTAAACCCAATATTTGGGGAATCCTTTAAGCTTCAGCAGTCATATGTTAGCAATTGGTAGTCAACAGTCGAAGTGCCAAAAGCTAATAGCTGGAAATCACAGCTTTAGGTCCCAGCTATTAGTATTACAGTAAGTAATACCTATTGTTCAGAGGAATATGGGGAGCCAGGCTTCTTTTTCCATTATTTTTTAATCACTACCCCTTCAAAATGTGTTGTGATACCTGAGAGTAGAAATCATGTAAAATGTTGGCATCCGTGAAATAGATGTTACTATTTAGTGTCATTTATGCTTCTTAAGGCAATGAATGTGTATTGGGACCTTTTGATGCTGTTTACTCTGTTTTGTGGTTGATTTATCTGTCAGAATCGGGTAGCTTAAATTTGTTATGTAGTGTACAGTAATATCACATTAAGAGAGGGAAGAAGTAAGGAACATTTTGTAATACACTTGGGTTTATAACCGTTAACTTGCTGATACATCACTCAAATGTTGAAAGTGCGACTGCTGAAGAGAATACTAGTAGGAGTAGCAGACTAAAATCTTATGACCTGGGATCGTAATTATTAAAAGTGACTGAATTCATTTTTTTCTCTCTTTGGAGAATACCTTAAATCGTAAACTTTTTTTCTGTATTTTTTCCCATGTCCATCTATTCTTTATCACAGTTCGGATTTCCATGCTAGATATTTTAATGATTTAATTTGGCAATCACAGGTTCCTGTAGCAAATGGAAGCGGGTCATATCCCTTTTCTGTTGATGTTCCCAGAAATACAAGATTTTTATTCTCCAACAAAACAAGTACCCCAGCAAAGGCTATTGCAAAGTCAATTGTAAGATTGATTTACAGATTGCTTTCCTAAATTTCATCGATATATAGCATAGCAATGTTCTTAGATTTTGATTATTCTTCCTAATTGCAACTGCAGGTATATTTACTAAAACCTGGAAATGCAGCACAGGAACATTTTGAGAAATTGGTCAACCTCTTGGAACAGTTTGTTTACTGACATTCTAATACTCCAATGTTGGGTCTGAAGCATGTGGATGTTTACTAAAATCTAACTGTTTGTCCTTAACTGGTTTGTTTTGTTCCAGATATTACCATCCCTCTAATGGTGGTCGGTGGACCTATTCCTTGGAGCGTTTTTTGCTCTATTTAGTAATTACATTCCAGAAGCGCTTACAGCACGAGCAACAGTAAGAATACACTGTCATTTATGTCATGTATTTGCTTTAATGTGTTCTAGACTAGTCCTATTCAAATGGTTGTTTTACAGGCCTACATGTATTGATGGACAAGCTGAACTCTTTCTAGGAAGATCCGAAAGAACTTCTTTCGTTAATGTGCTGCTGAAGCTAATTGATCGTGGACAATATAGCAAGAATGAGCATCTCTCTGAGACAGTTGCTGCAGCAACTTCTATTTTGTCATATGTGGAGCCCTCTTTGGTTCTTCCATTGTTAGCATCTCGGTTCCATTTGGCCTTGGAGACGGTTAGTAATGTTGCATGGACTGTTTTAGTAGTAAAAACATTTAATGATTAATTGTTGTTAAACTAGCAAAAAGTTATTTATCTAGGAAGTATCTCTGATTGATTGAAGGATTAGTCTTCACTTTTTTGAACTGTGCTTCTTTCCTCGCATTAACTTCTCTATTACCCACTTTTACATCTAGTCAGATGACTGCCACCCACCAGTTGAAAACAGCTGTCATGTCTGTAGCATTTGCGGGACGCTCATTGTTCCTCACATCCCTATCAACTTCAAAACTGGTTGATTTTGGTGGTAATGATGATACTTTCCTTGATCTTTTGATGATTTCATTATCCAATGCATTACTTGGTATGGATGCCAATGATCCTCCCAAAACCTTGGCAACCTTGCAGTTAATTGGTTCAATATTCTCTAATGTAAGTTCCAAACTTAAATGACCTGGGCAATTGTAGAAAAAATTTCTATGTTAATGATTTATGAATATCTTGTCAATATAATTCTAAATACAGATTGCAACTTTGGATGATGAAAAGAATGATTTATCACTCATGCCGATGAGCCGCTTTTCTGAATGGTTGGATGAATTCTTATGTCGCCTATTTTCACTACTTCAGCATTTGGAACCCAGTACAGTTCTGTAAGTAATGGAATTCAATTTTGTCCCTCTTTTTAATTACCCTCCTCTATAACATCCATAAATGCTTAGTTAGATTACTGTTGGTTTCTAACTTGCCCCTTGAGGTTGACTGGTTATTTGTGTGATAGGAATGAAGGCTTACATTCATCAGCAACATCTGGGACATTTCTGGTTGAGGATGGTCCTTACTATTATTGCATGCTTGAAATCTTGCTTGGGAGGCTCTCTAAATCACTATACAATCAGGTTTTTCATTTGTTGCCTAAATCCTTTAACTAGAAAGTTGAGAAGAACCTCCTTTTGTTTTGGCAAGAATTTTATAACATTTTCTTTTTATTAACAGGCTTTGAAGAAAATTTCAAAGTTTGTTAGGACAAATATTCTACCTGGAGCAGTTGCAGAGGTTGGACTGCTTTGTTGTGCATGCGTTCATTCAAACCCAGATGAGGCAGTTGGTTCTTTTGTTGAACCAATTTTGTCATCTGTAATATCTTCTTTGAAAGGAACTCCTAGTACTGGCTTTGGAGGAAGAGGAATTCCTGATTCGCCTGTTTCAGCCAAGGTTTTCCATTTGTTGAATGATTTTCATTATTAGCTTTTATCATGCACAAAGGTTCTTGATATGAAAGTTGATTGATTCTTCCCAGGCAAAGCCAACACTCTCTCCAGCTCTTGAAACAGCAATTGATTATCAATTGAAGATATTGTCTGTTGCCATCAGCTACGGAGGTCCTGCACTTCTTCGTTACAAGGAACAGATCAAAGAAGCTATTGTCTCTGCTTTTGAATCTCCCTCGTGGAAGGTTTCAATTTGTCTCTAGTTAGTTTGTTTCCTGCTTAAATTGAATATTTGCTTTGGCTTTACATTTGGAGGTGGATGCTCATTGTATCTGTTTGTAAATCTATTATAATTATATTATATTTTTTATGCTGAAAACTTACACATGACAGGTTAATGGAGCTGGTGATCATCTTCTTCGATCTGTCCTTGGAAGTGTGATTCTTTATTATCCTGTCGATCAGTATAAGTAAGCTTATATATATTTGTATGTACATGTAGCTTCAATGAATTATTTTAGTAGCTTCTTCTATTGTTCATGAATTTAAAAGCTGCAAATTTTGGTTTCCAAGGTGCATGTTTTCACATCCTGCTGCTGCAGCATTAGAAGAGTGGATCAGCACAAAAGATTACAATAGTGATGAAAAATTGCTGGGCCCCAAGTGGCATGTTCCAAGGGATGAAGAAATTCAGTTTGCAAATGAACTTTTGAACCTTCATTTTGGATCAGCTTTAGATGATCTTTTGAGAATATGCCAGAACAAAATCCACTCTGATCCAGGTAACCCAAGTCATTTTTCTTTATTTTATGTTCTTATGATGATACCAGCTGTATAAAAATCTATTTTGAAGAGCTTAAATTCTTGTTGAGTTGGGGAAATCATGGTGTTTATGAACAGTGGGGTATTTAGAAAATCCTTGTAGTGTTTTCCCCTTATCGTGATTTTATTTCTTAGCATATGAAATATTTTGTTTTAAGTATTATCTGGCTACAGATATCAATTTTGCAATTATCAGCGCATATGCCTTAGAAGTCAATGAGTAGTTTTATGGTAGGGATTTTGATATTTCTTATACAGAATGATGTTATCCTGAATTTTGTGTTAAGTTTGTTTAATTGCTTTTATTACAATAATAATACTATTATTATTATTATTATTATTTGCTAATTGTATGCAATTGTCAGCAGGAAATGAAAAAGAGCACTTGAAAGTCACTCTTTTACGTATTGATTCTTCATTGCAAGGTGTTTTATCTTGCTTACCTGATTTCAGCCCATCCTCCAGGAATGGGATTGTTGAAGACCCAAGTCATACTTCTTTCTTGATAGCTGGAGCAACAGGTTCAACTGTTGGAAGCATTGAACTGCGTGAAAAAGCTGCTATGATTATTCACACCGCTTGCAAGTAATATTTGAGTTGGAATTAGTTTATCTTGCATTTTGCCAGTTTACAGTCACTCTGATTTTCTAAAGATTATATCATGCATTTGCAGGTACCTGTTAGAGAAAAAATCAGATGACAGCATCCTATTGATACTTATTATCCGTATCATGGATGCACTGGGAAATTATGGTAACAGACAGACACTACATCTGAATGAATTAAATTCCCAGAACATTGTTAGCTGCTTAGAGTAGTATTTCCTTGGGGCTTATTTTTACATGTCTTTTTAAACAGGAAGTTTGGAGTATGATGAATGGTCAAATCACAGACAGGCTTGGAAGTTGGAATCTGCTGCCATTATAGAGCCTCCAATAAATTTCATTGTGTCATCTCATTCTAAAGGAAAGAAAAGGCAAGAAACTTTATTATGAGATTCCCTGGTTTTAGTAGTTGTGCGATGCATTAAATTCCTAGCATTTAGATATAGGATCTTTTCTTTGTTTTCAGGCCTAGATGGGCTCTTATTGACAAGGCGTATATGCATAGCACATGGAGGTCATCACAATCATCATATCATCTGTTTCGTACAAGTGGGAACTTTTTTCCATCGGATCATGCTGTTCGTTTAATTGAAGATCTACTGAACCTCTTGTTGCACAGCTATGAGACTGTTCGTGTGTAAGTTCTCCAGTATTCTGTGTTATATTATCAAACTGGTTTCTCTCATGACCTTTTTCTCTCAGGATAAAATGAGTTGGGGGATAGAGTTGCTCAAATGTTGTATAATGTATATTCTGTCCTAGGGCCTTTGTAGTTTTTTTGGAACTCTCTCAGTTCTTTCCAGTTTTCTTGCTACATTTGATATACTTTCTATGGTTCAAATTACCTAGCAAATAATAAGTTCTTATCACTCAATGATATCTGATCTACATTTGGTTTCCAGACTTGCTGGAAAATCGCTGCTGAAGATGATTAAGAGATGGCCATCTATGATTTCAAAGTGTGTGCTTTTTCTTACTGAAAACTTACAGAACCCGAACGCACCAGAGAATGCAGTGCTAGGTTCTTGTGCAGTCCTTTCTACACAGACAGTTCTCAAGCATTTGACAACGGTAGTCATTCAGCACAAAGTTGTTTGAAACAAAATTTTGGAAATGTTTATTTATCCCTCTGATACATGTTGCTTTCATTTCAGGATCCAAAAGCATTATCATCCTTTCTTCTTGGAATTCTTTCTAGGTGATCCTTGAAACCCCAGCATCTGTTTGGCCAACTTGCTCTGTTTTTTCAATTGTTTATTAATTTTCAGTTGTATAAATTCCCACTTCTCCTTTTCCTTATCTTGCAGCTCACATCATGAATCATTAAAAGCCCTGAAAGCAATTAATGAGGTAAGATTTCTCATATCTATTGTTTTTTTTTTATATGTTATATTTCTGAGTTGTTCTCTAATATTTTTTGAAAGTTGACAGCTTTTTGTCAAGTACAACATCCACTTCTCTGGAGTATCTAGAGCCATTTTCAGGGTATCGGAAAATCAGGCAGATGGATCAGATTTTGCATATTTGGTTTCTCAGATCATAGCTATGAGTTTTGACTCTACTGGCTTGCATTGGAGGTATATATCTGAATGCTTGCCTATTATCTGAGCATTTAGGGATGCTTAACTCTTAACTCTATAGTGAATTATTTTGGCCTGTTGGTGAAGGCCCATGAAGTGTTGGGCCTATAAATAATGTTTTTATCTTTGATGTGCAAATACAGCCAATTGACCAAAAAATTATATATTTAGAAATTACTTTGATATTTGCGTTGTTGTTTTAGATATGTTTATTTCTTCTTTTGATATTAGCTCATTTTCATTACATTTTTCTTTCCTTGTAAGGTATAACCTGATGGCTAATAGGGTTCTGCTGTTGTTGGCCATGACATCTAGAAATGATCCAAGCTTCTCTTCAAAAATATTGAGCGAAACTGCTGGTTAGCTATTTTCTTGTGGGCTTATGGATTGCCTCTTTTTCTTTTTACTCCCACTCTTCCTGCTTGTGGATTGGAACTAGCTTTAACAACAATGTCTTGTTCCTACCTTTCAGGTCACTTCCTAAAAAATTTAAAAAGTCAACTTCCTCAGACAAGAATACTTGCAATCTCAGCACTCAATACTCTTCTAAAAGAATCACCATATAAATTGTCAACTGAGAATCTAGGTGCATTTTCTGAGGAGCTACATATGAATACCAAGTCATCTCTTGAAGAGGCATTAAGCAAAATTTTTCAGGAAGAGGGATTTTTTAATGAAACATTGAATAGTCTCTCTCATGTTCATATAATCACAGATACTGATAGCACATCTAGAGGAAACCATGGAAATTCTTCTTTCCAAAGTTTGGCTGACAAATCGATCACCCGTTTCTATTTCGACTTTTCTGCTTCATGGCCACGCACTCCTAGTTGGATTTCTTTGCTAGGAAATGATACTTTTTACTCAAATTTTGCACGAATTTTTAAGCGGCTGATACAAGAATGTGGCATGCCTGTTTTACTGGCACTTAAAAGTACATTGGAGGAGTTTGCAAATGCTAAGGAAAGGTCTAAGCAATGTGTTGCATCTGAGGCATTAGCTGGAGCACTGCATTCTGATATCGATGGTCTTTCCGCAGCATGGGATGGTTGGATGATGTTTCAGTTGCAGAATATCATTCTTTCTCAGATGGTTGAATCTGTACCTGAGTGGGCAGCTTGTATACGCTATGCAGTTACTGGAAAAGGAAAAGATGGTACCAGAGTTCCTATTATGAGGCAGCAAATTTTAGACTGCTTGATGATGTCTTTACCTCCAGCTGTGACCACTACTGTTGTTGCAAAGCGCTACACTTTTCTTTCAGCTGCACTCATAGAAATATCCCCACAAAAAATGCTTTTACCTGAGATAGAGCTCCACAGTAAACTTCTTAATGAGTTGTTGGATAATATGTGCCATTCGTCAGCCCAAGTAAGCATGCTATTTTCATATATTGTGAATTTATTTATTATTATGTCTGCTGTGGGTTCTTGAAGAAGAAGAAGAAACAAATGAGGGAGGAGAAAAACAAAGAGTAAGAAACTAAAAGAGGGGGGGGGGGGGGGGGGGGGGGGGGGGAGGGGTGCGTATGTTTTTTTTTTATTTATTTTTTAATGTAAATTTTTTATTTTGTTTTTTTTTTTGGTTTTTTTTTTTTTTTGGTTGTTTTCTTTTTTTTTTTTATTCAGGTATTCTTTTTGTGTCGATTTGCTTTGGGGGTGGGGGGGGGGCGGGGGGGGGGGCCCCCCCGCCCGCGG
>CAOGCB011623448.1:0-10738 GCA_948266635.1 Cnidoscolus chayamansa | reverse complement strand
AAGTTAATAACACATCTGCATAATATCGAAGGATCAAGAAATACCCGTAAGTGATGATGAATTCTGCTGAGACACGAGAAGAGAAGTGCTTGCCCTTGTCGACTTTCACTTTCTTACTGGACACGTGCATCGTCCAGATGAGATGGCCTTCTTTGATTCTTTCCTGTCCCAGGCCCACGAGCCTCTTTCCAGACAAAATTCACTTTTCGGACCTTTTGTCCACGTTCACGAGCTAGGCTTTGGACAGCTCTCCATAACCTACGTCTTCAAGCGATCTAAGCATGTGTCATCTTACATACTTGTCTTTTCAATTCTTCTTAATCATTCCAAACAAGACCGCTTGTAGTGCCCTTAATCTGTTTGATAGAACGCCTAACATAAAATATCTTTATCGTCAGTTGTGTTGATTGCAATATATTATGGAGCGAGTATTAATGGCATTATGAAGCAGTGTGAGTTGAATAATGTGTTTGGGAACATAAAATTAATTATTTAAATATAGATACGTATCTAAGTATCAAAGCCATATAAAAAAAACAAAGGCCCAGAATCCAACCTTAAGAAGCACTTCCAAGGCCGAAGCCATGAGATCATGAAGATGTTGCACTTTGCGCATACACACATAACTGGCACATGCGCAATGACCCAAAAAGCATGTAATGCGACAAAAGCAATCAAGTACAAGAAACAGAAGCAAAAACAAAGCAGCACAAGGCTTTTGAGTGTTTAATAGCAATGCATACAAAGGTTGTTTTTGAGAAGATAACAAAGAAGGATGAGGATGTGTTTTAACTCCTGAAATGTCTATCGTACACAATACTGCAACAACAAAATTCTCACACCCCGTTCCAAGAAATCGTTCCACAGAAACCAATAAAGTTATCACATGATGGTGCATCGGCTCCGTTCTTCTGCAGGCTGTGCAGACACTTGCTGGAACCTGTGTGACTCTGATGGGTTGTACGAGAACTCTGAAGTATCAAGCCCGTACTGGATTTCATGCAAGAAATAACAAAAGTAAAGTGATATAATTAGCAACTGAGATGCTATAAGAAAGATACCTGTCTAGTTGACTTCATCTAGAGATTAAGGGTAAATAGATACTGATATCCCTGTACTACTTGGGATTAATTCATTAAATACTCCAACTATAATAGTGAACGATAGAACACTTGAATTAATAAAAACATAACAATTAAATAGAATCTAATAATGTCATTGATTACTTATCATAGAAAAATTAGAAATTGTTCCACTTATTACTGATTATATTCTAAATTTTCATGATACGATGAAGTTACTCTCAAAAAGACAACAACAATGTCATTTTATAATAGTTCAACAAAATTTATGCATGGTCAGCAATAAATGAAAAAAAAAAAGGTCAGCAATAAATGAGACCATTTTTTACTTTTTCAAAAGAAATAAACTAATAATGACTTGACTAATTTGTCTAATTGTTATGATTTTTACAAGTTAAAGCATTCAATGGATTTGATTTGATCTCAAATAGTACAAGAGCACACAAGTATATATTTGATTAAAAAATGTGTATAACGTACATCCTATACCACTTGCACCATGTTCATGGGATATGTACCATGTATAACAAATGGCACCTAATTGAGAAACCAAGTACAAGAGCGAAAAAGATCTCTTTGTGACAACTCACAACATTAGTTTGATAAAAATCATCTTATTTGGACATTCAAGAATCGACTTACAACGACAATAAAATGCAAAATCTTATGTATTTTATGTCGATTGAACCAAAGCAAAAAAGACAAACTATAAGCAAAGTTACTTAACCTGCAAATGAAATGGGATTTTGCTGACAAAAAGAAAGAAAGAAAGAAGATAAATTGAAGACAAATTTCCACCATAATGTCATTCGATACGACTTCTAAGTATGATAAAGACCAAAAAGAAGAAGTAAACCAGTGAAAGATCACAACAAAAACAATTAATATCACAAAATAAATTTCAAAAACTGCCTGGGGAAAATAAAACATCTTCAAGGAAATCATTCCTGAATAGTTTGTTAACTTTTAAAATGTTAAACAAAGTGACAAAACTTAGCTCATGAAAGTTAAATCATCATGTATAACTTTGTGAAATAGTCATCTTGTGAAAATTGCATATTTGGACAGAATACCTGTATAAATAAGCAAAGATCAAAAGATGGAGCACCACATATGCTCTAAGAGGAAAGAAAAAACTTGGCTTAGAACGTCTACCTTTTCTCTCATACGTGTGCTCCAAGCATCATTTCTGCTAGGTCGCTGATCAAGGGCAACAGCAACAGGTACACCTGTTGCTGGAACTGGTTGTGGCCTGTTAAGCAAAGGTTGCCGGATCTGTTGTCTTGGGGCGATGAGCTCATCATCACTGTCATAATCTGCTGGCCTGTTTGCAGCCCTAACCATAAGGGCTAACACAAAAAGTAGAGCCTGCACTTGCATGTTGATTTATTTTAGTGAGGCATCAGGGCACAAGTTCAAAATTATTTGATTAATACTTGAAAATTTAGCAATTGAGACAGTGAGGTCAAAATCACATATTAATAATATGAGGCTGTCTAATCTCAGCAATTTCTGTATTCTTAAGCTCTCTTTTAATTGAGATCCAACTAGCCTCAAGCCTGCCCGACCAACCAACTAGCAGATCTACATTGTGTTCCTATAAACTGATGAACTGGATCTTTCCCCTTTATTTTAGATTGATGAACATGAGAATTAATTTGATTCAGACGTACTCTTGGATCAAAGAAGCAACCAATTGTGGCACAATAAAATTATTAAAAGCTATATACTTTTATTCACAGCTGTGCACATTGATGCTTTATCAATATAAACAACAAAAGTTGATGTTTTACAGCATAACCATTTAGAACCTGGGACAGTGATCCCATTCCATTTGCTTCAACTTTTAAGTTTTAACAGGTGATACCAAGGCTAGGCCATCATGATCCCCTAAAGAAAAAAAAAGGTAAACTGTGCCTATTCAGCTATTCAACTATAGAATGCATTTGTCTCATGACACTAAGCAGTATTCACCGACTTGCTTAATCATCTATCACCCATTTACTAAATAAAAATCCCTGAAAAAGGTTTGCAAGTAAGAAAGAATAACGAAGTAATAAAAATTCTATTTGATCATTATATATACTTCTAGTTTAACCAACTTCCCTGAAAAAGGTTTGCAAGTTAGAAAGAATAACGAAGTAATAAAAATTCTACTTGATCATTATATATACTTCTAGTTTAACCAACTTCCAATCTTTTCAATTTCGAACTGTGATAAAAAAACTTGTGAAGCCTGTTCTCATCACAATGTCAAACCTATGTTTATCTACAATTCAAAAGCCAAATAGCATATAATAGCGTTATACCTTTCTAAATGAAAACTATTTACTTGACACAATGATCTAAAATGTATGAACACTATTATGTACTAATTTCATCCATAACTATACGAAGAATAGGCATGGAATCAAAATATATGAAACTGGATTTTCTAATGTCTGATGGCACAATGACCCATTATTACCACATATTCCGAGATCTACAAGAGTAGAGGCAACAAATTATACTTTAAAATAAAGTGATTTAATTTTGAATGAAATCCATATGTGTTTACTGCAAGCACGAGCATGCATGAAAGTGTTTCATGACAAGGGGCATGGAGATGTTACCATTGAGTCAGACATCTGGGTTTGGGAAGTAAAGTCAGTTGGCAAGGCCGTCTCAATTCTAAAGACATTGTGCTTGAGGACAAGCTCGTTCTTTAGGAGGGGAGTAATGTTATATTTGAATAAACTAACAATTGCAATATTTAATTTCTAATTGTGTTTTGCTATTATTAGGACTCTTTAGTTTCGATAGGAGTAGAACACTTAGGATTAGGAATTTTAATATCGTTTTGCTTGTAATATCCTATTTAGTTATGACTTCTATTAGGATTAGGATTTGAATTCGTTTTATAGTAGGACTCTTTTATAATCTCTATATATAAAGATAATAATTTATTAATCAAACAGGCATAATTTTAGAATCAATATTACAAGATCTGAAACTTTTTTCAACAAGTCTGAGATGGTAAGAGCTCCCACCAATGAGCTCCTTCTATATCCATCGTACCATGAAATCCGCGATTTAGAGTTGTAGCAAACAACCTTTTCCAACCAACCTTTATTGCCGATGGTCCTTTAGAAGGAAAATTTTTTGTGTGCGACCATATGGACCATTCAATTTGTCTTCTCTATGAGTAGATAACTGATGCTAAACATGGAAAATTGTCCTATATAATAAGGGCTTCAACTAATTTATGTGGATTTTTAAGAACTAAACCATGAATTCAATGAATCATATATCAACAAATCCCATGGATCATTTCCTAGCAAAATTAAGAACTCAGTAGCAACTTCAATCAAATCTTCCAACAAGAACTTCATGCCATATGAAATTCTCCTATTACTCTTATTTACTTTTACAAACTATTTTATATATATATAGATAGATATAGATATAGATATAGATATTGTGTGTGTGTGTTTTACAAGAAGACTCTAACCAACACATTGTTGTGGGAAAGAGTAAGGAATAAAATCAAAGAAGCTTTTAAAAAAATCAGATTTCTTATGACCAATTAACATATGGTGAATCAGTTACTTTGACTAAAAAGAAGGATTAAAAACTATGGGAAATGGGGAAAACCCCACCAACAATTAGGATTTGTAAACAATTTGAAATAAAGACAAGAAAAGTCCTACTCCAGATTGTGAAGGAGGTTAAAATAAATGATCTCACAAAAGACTGTCCCACAAATATAAAAAATTTTCAAAATCCAAAAAAAAAATCTTATTATGAAAAAACCAACTTCAAAGAAATATTCCAAACAGAAATTTGATAACACTAGTAAGACTAATTCCAAAACAAAAATAAAAGATATTACTTGCTATAGGTGTGGTAAGAAAGCCCTACATCTAAATATCGTTGCATAAGTAAAAAAAAAAAAACCAAATGAACTTCAATTAGAAGAAATTATTAACGAAATAACAACTCTTTTAGTTGAGTATTCAGATAATGAATTAGATTCGAAATAATTCATTGAGAATGAAACAATGAATCAGATTCAAAAGAATTCATTGAGAATGAAACAATGAATTAGATTCAAAAGAATACTATTGTAATTGACTTTGTATGGAGTTATCAAGTTGATGAAAGGTATCCCTAAGATTACTCTTTAATTTATATATCTTATCGAACCAAGTGAAGTTCTTCAAAGAAAATTGAATCAGCTATTAAAGCTTCAGTTTTGTACTTGATTTTCATTTTGGAAATATTTGCAACCAATAATCTCTATTTTGGTTTCTTCGTAGAATTGTTTTGGAAGATATGTTTTTTAATACAATTCAAACTTGCACATGTATCATCTTGTGAAGTAGAAAACTTAGGTTCGTATGAGTTTATAAATGAGGAAGCACCTTCAGATTTTTCTTCAGTTGGATTTGTGAAAGGTACAACGACAACGACAACGACAACGACAACAAGCCTTGGTCCAAACAAGTTTGGGGTCGGCTGTATGGATCCTCTAACAAATAAGGTCACAATCAATATCAACAATCACACCCCTTAGACTCCTTCCATTACGCGGATTTTTCACCTCCATTCAGGTCTATTACTAACTAAATCCGCATCAATATTTGTGAAAGGTAAATTTATAATATTATATTCGTTAAAAATTTAGCTTTACAATAACTAAGTAAATCTGAAGTAGAAAACTTAGGTTCATATGATTTTATAAATGAAGACTCATCTTGTGATTTTTTTCAGTTGGATTTGTGAAAGGTAAATTTATAATAGAAGGAATTTTTGAAAACTTTGTCAAATTAATATTTATAGTTCTGGTTATTGAAGAATCATTAGATATCCTAGGGCTTTTACTAAAAATTAAACCAACTCTTCCATCATCATATATTCATATTGATTTATCTGTTTTAGTTTTGTACTAGGTTTTGTAATTTTCTCAAATTTGCAGGTACAAAAACTCCTAGAATCCATTCTCTAGCAAAAACGTCTTTCCATTGAATAGATCTAGGAATTAAGGTATTTGCTTTCGAAAGATTTGTTTAAAAAAGTAAGTGCTTCTTATGTTTCGAAGCAAAGGCAAAATTATAGTTTCATAATAAATTTTGTAAATCAAAACAAGAGGAATAGATCTATCTATCATTTGGTAATTATGTGTTTTAATTTGTAAAATAAGAGATTTTAAAACGTATTTAAGGAGATTGTAAAATTAGGATAACAGTCAAATGAAATTGGTCAACTGCACCAAGCTCAACTCAATTGTCCTCAATAGTGAATCATTGAAGTGTGTAAACCTAGCATCTCTAAGAATTGTTATTGAAGTATTGAGGCCTTCTTTCGTAAGAGGCTTAATTTCTACTTGGACTAAACCCATATGAAGGTATTTTGCATGTTTTTCTTTGCATTTTTTTGCAAAGTTTTCAGAAAAAAGTTGTAGAGTTTCAAAAGGCTTTTAAATTTGTAGATATATCTTTCTTATATATATAATATTACTATTAATTGTTTTGATTAGTACTCTTTGCACTATGGTGTTACAGAATTTCATCATGCTTTTTGCTCAAATAAACTAACACCTATCATAATGCAGGGGAGAAAAACAGCTCAGTAACAATGAAAGCATGCATGTCTGATTTAGACAACTCTTCTTTTTACCTATATTTGAAGTTTTGAACTTTTTGGCTTCACAAAATTTGAACCTCATAAACAATGTTAGCAATAGCTCTGTCAGATATGCTTCTCACTAAAGCCACGTTACTCCAGTAATGTCAAAAGCCTAACAAAACCAAATGAGACCATTTCTTTTTGAGCTTACCTCAAAAACAACTACTCCAAGAGCAACCCATCTCACAATGTTCCAGTTTTCTTTTAGGAAATCATATATCATGTCAAAAATTCCTGTTTTGTCAGTTGGAAGTTCCTGAAGAACAAGATCAGAACACAAATTACATGACCAAGATACCAAATTAAGCTTTACTAATCAGTTTCTTTTCAAAAAAAAAAAGTTATAGAGGGAGAAGAAGCATAACTCACTTCTTTCCAACTTTTATCAAAGAAAATAAAGGCTGCACATCCCACTTCTATCAATATCAACAAGATAACCAATACTGAATACTATGTTTGCTTAAGGAAACCGGTCATCATAAGCTGAAAAGGCAGGATGCATATGCATGTAAAATTTAAGAGAATATTCCCTTAGCCCATAGACCATAAGACACATCAATTTAGATAAGCTTAGAAGTTAATGCACAGACTAACAGAGTAAGCATAATTTAGAAGCGGAGAAGAAATTATTCAAATTTTAGTAGGGTAGAAATGATGCATAAAATTTAAAACAAAGATTATGTTATGGGGAGTATTTTGTATGCTTTGACTTTTGACTGTGATTACATATTCTGAGACATCAATATGGGAAGAAACTCTTCGAGGGAACAAAGAGATAATTAAATGACAAAGTTTACTTCTCATACTACACAATTCAGCAGATAATCTTTTACTGACAAAATTCTTATGTGTTCATGCAAGTATTCATATTAGCTCTGATAAGTTCCAGACTAAATGCAAAGTTAGGATACACAACTGAGGCAGCATCCATTCCGAGTGACAGATCCAATACAACCAAAACAAGAGATGAGGAAGAGAACCACTCCTATTCCAATAAATAAGTATATGAACCTACACATGAAAATGACACAAATTAGAAGTTGGTAGTTCAAGGACAGTCCATAAATTAAAAACTATAGATTTGAATTGAACTGAGTCAGGAATAGGATAGGTTCCTTTAGCATGTTCATAAGCCAAATAACACTGAACACAGTAGCAACGAGTGATATTGCTGGTTCACTGAATTTCTAACAAATCTCGATGCAAAATATCCATATATCCAAGAACCCAAAGTTTTAAATTCGTGATTAAGAATTTAGAATTGAAATTGACCATATTTACCTAATAAAAGCAACTCTGTTTATTAATTTTGTCGCATCCAATTTAAATAAAACCCTTCCATCATGGGCAAGAAGAGTCAAAATCCTAAATTCCTAAATTTCTAAACATTCATGCAATTTGTTTGAAATCCTAATGACTATTTCTGATTTTACACATTTTATATTTAAATTCATAAATATCTTCCCATCAATCTAATATTAATAAGTTAAATATGATAATATATTATTGAAAATAAAAATTAAAAAATACTAAAACATGCATTGAACATGTACAACACAGGACAATAATTAGATTTCCACAAAAATATTGCCATGTATAGGGAATGAGAACAGAATTTTTGCTGAGAAAAGATAGAATTGAGATGAGAATAGAGAGATAGAAACAGAATAGGGATGAGAGAATAGAGAGAGAAAAGGAAATGAAAAAAAGAATTGAGAGAGAGAAGGGAAATGTTGTGTTATTAAATTCTTCATCACTGAAACCCATTACAATGCTCCTTATTTATACAACATATCATCCTATATTCTCACAGCTCCTGTTCTTATATTATTATTATAACACACACCTGTCTCATCAACACCATATCTAACCTTCTACTCTCCTAAAATTCACTTTGCAATGCAGGTCTCAATCAAATGCAAGATTATCTACTGAACATTTAGATTCCTTCCAAAAGCATATTACGCCTTCACTTGATTAACATTCATTTCAAACCAAATGCTAGAGTAAAAATCCCCTTTAAAACCATTAGAAACAGCAATGGGAATTCCTAGAGCTAAAATTTTCTACTTAAGAACCATTCTGAAAATATATGTAAAGGATCCACACACCATCTCAAAAGCAATACTAGCAAAGAAATCAATATACTTCCATAACCCTACACCAGCTACTGCTACATTCCTACTGGACATTGAAATCCACACATTGTGCTCTACATAGTCATCACCCTCCAAAAATCTCTCAACCAGAAATAGCCATATCCACTTCCCAAGAGAAATTCAAAAACAAAGATTCGTGATAGGAGTATCCACCTCTGATTTTACCAATTGATGTTTAAAATCATCAACCTCATTCTACCAAAGCAACCTCTTTAACATGCCTGCGAGTTAAATGCTACAAATACAAATGGAGTATATGGACAAGCAATAAATAAGCCAAAGAAAAGGAGTAATTTATAATAGAGTTAATCGCCCTCCTTAGGACAAATAATGCCTAAGGAGTAATTCCATCTGTCTAACAGTCTTTCAAATGTTTAAACAGCTGGTTCACCCTATCTAGTCACTAGTGGAAGCCTTAAGGACTGTTACTCTAGCATGTTCCCAAGATCCTAATTGCAGTTACCAAATCATCTCCTGTGAGGATATGCATCCAGATTTTACAATTTCACACCATACAGTAAGTTTTCGACAAAAAATCCAGCTCAGAACATGCAGAAAGTTAAACTCGCCGTTAAAGAAAAAAAATAAACATACCAAGCTTTTGGCAGCTTGTCAAAGATACTTTCGGAAAGTGACACAGCCATAAGCATTGGACGACCAAGCTGTATCAAACCCGGATCACCACTCACAGGTGCCAATGATGCATCGTCACCAGCTCTTTTATACTCAACAAATAAGTAAATCCCATAACCAACCATAGCAAGACCCAGAAGGGTCAGCAAGAAGTTAAGGAGCTTCAGTATGCACTCCAAGCACCCCCTACAAGCCATAATCTGTACAGCTTCCTCAGAACCCTGGAAATTATTTGAGTTCAGTCCCTTCTATTCATCAACTCACCCGCGTACTACCCTCATCAGAAACCCACATTAACACTACAATGCAATAATTTAAAGGTTAAAGCACAATATTTTCATTAGCCAAAATCACAGATTGTGAAATGAATATATCTAAACCAGAAAAATATTTATACAAAAGGTCAACCCAACGTTCGAAGTTTAGATTATTCCTTAGCCGGTCCTAAAAATCAACAGTTATTAGAGAAAACGAGGGGAGGGAAAAAAAATAAAAGCGGATAAAGTTTACCATAACATCCACGACCAAAAAAAAAATGAAGTAAGATCTTTGTTTTCCATTCCAAAGTTTTCTAAGCAACCAAACAAAGCTTCAGGTATATGGAATCACAAAAATAGCAAAAAAAAAACAAACGGAATTAGACAGAAACGGTTGACTGCAATCACCTTCCATCATTTCAATTCATTCAATTAACTTAAAAGACCTAAACCAGTACCGATAATTGCAAATACAAATTAAGAAATTTCGACAGAGATAATCTCACACCAATTTAGCTTCAGATCATGTGAAGATAATCGAGAGATTGAAGAAATATACATAAAAAATTTCATGAATAAACACAGTATAGAAGAAAACTTTACGGATTTTGAAGATTTCTCGGATTGTGAGCTTTTCGGTTTTTTCTTTTTCTTTTTCTTTTTTCAGTTATTCAGAGAGAGAAAGAGAGAGAAAGAGTCTGGAAATTTAAAAAAAAAGTAGAGGTGAAATTAGGACAACTTTCCTCATTCTGCTCCTTTCGGTGTGAGCTGGCATTTTTTTCATATTTCCACTCTCCCTTTTTTATCCAACGGGCGCCTCCTCCTTTTTGCCATTCATGCCCATATGAAATATCTAATTAGCTCGCTTAATAGTAAATAAGTATATTAAATTTTGAGAGATTTTAAATTTAAATTTTATTCTTATTTATTTAGTAAAAAA
>CAOGCB011623446.1:0-10544 GCA_948266635.1 Cnidoscolus chayamansa | reverse complement strand
AAGATTAAAGCTGAGCAGATAGTAAGGAGCAGGAAAAGCCCATCTGAAGAAAGCTAAAAAATTTACAGATCAAGCCATTGATAGAACCAAGAAAAGAAGGAAAATGCAAAAGAAATCGAAAAAGAATAGAAGAAAGAGAAGCAACGAATTGAGACCCATGTATGTACCTGTGTAAATGAGCAGAAATTGTATGCAAAATACAATCTTTGATGGATGGAGGTGATGATATATAAGAGGAAGACTCAATTTTTGCGTTCTTTACGAAGAGCAAATCGAAACAAACTTGGGATAAAGGAAGAATCTGCAGAACAAGCAGAGAGGCGTTCCCATATTTGTAGGCGAAAGAGAGATTTAGAAAGAGAAGGTTTTTAGAGAGAGAGGGGTTCGGCGGGGTAGCTTGGGATCTCATTAATTGCCCGAAACAATAAGACCGGCTCTAATTTTCTCGAGACTTTGTGCGGTTGCGCATGAAGCTTCTTGCTCTTATTTTGTTTTATTTATTTTTTTATATTAAAATTCATATTATAAACTATTACTTTTTATTTTATTTTATTTTTTAAATCGTGTTAATTAGTCATTTATTGGGACTCAATAACAAAAATTTTAGTTTAAAAAAAATTTAATAAGAATAAATTATATCAAATCAAATTAAAATTGAATTAAATTTAATTTAATATAATATAAATAATAGATTATAATTTATTATTTTTAAATTATTAGATAAATTTTTGAAAAACAAAATGAGAAGTATATATCAAATATTAAAAAACTATTTTTTATTTTTTAAAAAATACAGTTTAAGTCATTTATTTATTAATGAAATAATATAAAAAATATAAAATTAAAATAATTTAAAAATTAAAGTCTTAAACATCAATATCTTATTATAAATTTAAAGGTTGTAATATATATATATAATATGAATAGTATTGTAAATTTAAAAAAAAAATAAATAAAAAAGTAAATGAAAACTGAAATAGTTTATATTCAAAATTAGTTAGAACTCTGAAGGTACCAAAAGATTCCAATTAGGATTTTATGATTTTAAGTATAATTGCAACCCTCACTATCACTACTTTGCTACAATTAATGCCATCGTAGTCGTCTTCAATTAGCTTTATTATTATCTTTATAAGCAAATTAAATATTATAAATAAAATAATTATTATTTATTTTTATTTAATTAAGTGGAGTTTATTTTTTTATAAATTTTAATTTCCAATTCAATTTAATTTTTTAATTTATTTTATTAAAATTTAATATATATTTTTTTATTAATATATTTTAATTTCAATTCAAATATAAATTTTTATATAATACATCTTATAAAATTTAAATACAATTAGAATAATTAATACATCTTATATACATATAAGAATAGTGAATATGCATCCTTGATGCACACAAAGCACATGCATAGTTAGTTATACATTGCGTTATCTAGTTGTTTGGCCTATGACTCCTTTGTCTTACTTTCTAAATTTTGAAATTTCATCTATTTTAGATCATAAAATATTTCAAAATTTTTATTTATTAATTTTAATTTCATTTATTTAAGGGAAAAAATCTTCGTTAAGTGATAAGTAAATCCGCATTTGATGTCGATCATTACAAAAAAAAATAAAAAATAATCATAAAATTTACCGATAAAATTATAAAACAATTAAAACATTTCACATAAAATGTCTCATTTGACCCTTGTAAATTTTGAAGGTAAAGTTTACCTCCATTTTCATTATTTTTTTAATAAGAAAAATAATAATAAAAAATTTTAAATGTCACTTTATTTCATATTTCTATAGTATATAATTTAATTTTACATGCTATATAACTATAATGTATTACACAATTTGATATAACTATAATATATAATATCAATTTATATTATAAAGTTATATGTCACTTAATTTTAAATATCTACAATATGTATTATGATTTTATATGCTATATAATTATAATGTATCACATCATTTGATATAGACTATAATATGTAACATTAATTTATATCATAAAGTTATAAAATTCATATATGATAAAAAAAATATTCTCCATTAAATCATCTATTCACATTTTTTTATATTTCATACAAATTTCGGGATGTTATAACTCTTTCCTCCTTAAAAGAAATTTCGTCCCAAAATTTAGTCCTACTTAAATAACTGTGGGTACTGTTGTATCATTATCTCTTCACTCTCCCACGTTGCCTCTTCGGACTTGTGATTTCTTCATAAAACCTTCACTAACAGGACGCTCTTATTTCTCAATTCATTTACTTCTCTGTCCATAATCTGAATCAGCTCTTCTTCTTAAGTTAGGTCTGGGCTGATTTTCATTTTCTCCAATGGAACTACATGTGTGGGGTTCGATCGGTACCATCGGAGCATAGATACGTGAAAAACAATATGGATCCGATCTAGCTATGGTGCTAATGTCAATCTGTAGGCCAAAATCTCATACGGACCAACAAACCTCGGACTCAGTTTCCCCTTTTTACCAAATTTGATTATCTTCTTCCACGGAGACACTTTCAAAAATACTTTCTCCCCAACCTGATACTTGATATCCTTCCTCTTCAGATCTGCATAAGCTTTCTACCGATCACTAGTAGCTTTCAGTCGTTCCCTGATCAATTTCACTTTCTCCTCAGCTTGTTTGATCAATTCTGAACCCACTATCTGACTCTTTCCAGTTTCAACCCAACTAATAAGAGTCCGACATTTTCGCCCATACAGTGCCTCATACGGTGTCATCTGTATACTCGCCTAATAATTGTTATTGTATGCAAATTCAGCAAGCGATAAGTATCTCTCCCAATTTCCCTTGAAGTCAATAGCATAGCTTCGTAACATATCTTCCAATACCTGTATTACCCTCTCTGACTGACCATCTGTCTGAGGATGGAAAGTTGTACTAAAGTTCAACCGAGTACCCAAAGATTCATGCAATTTCTTACAAAATCTTAATGTAAACCCCTGGTCTCTATGAGAAACAATCGATGATGGCACTCCATGTAGCCTCACTATTTCATGTATGTATAATTCAGCTAACCTCTCGAGTGTATAATTCATCTAAACTGGTAAAAAGTGTGCAGACTTAGTCAATCTGTCTACAATTACCCAGATGGAGTTATGCCTCTTCTGTATGAGTGGCAAATCAGTTATAAAATCCATCGTTACTCGGTCCCATTTCCACTCGGGTATTAATATAGGGTGTAGCAAACCCGATGGTACTTGATGCTCTGCTTTCACCTGTTGGCATGTCAGGCACTTAGCCACAAATTCTGCGATATCCCTTTTCATACATGGCCACCAATATCTGCTCTTCAACTCTTGATACATTTTAGTACTGCCCGGGTGCATAGAATATGGACTAGTATGCGCCTCAATAAAGATATTCTTCCTCAAATAATCAATTGGAGGTACATATAGTCTACCATAATAAATCAAACACCCATCTTCTTTCAACTCCCTCTGTGCTAATTTTCATGCTCCGATCTGTTTGACCCATGTAACCACATCTGCATCATTCTTTTGAGCTTCCCTGATCTGTTGTAGAAAATCGGGCTGTACGGTCAATTCTGCCACAATAACTCCATCACTATCCAATGCTAGTTTAGCATTCAGCGCTCTTAGTGACACTAGATTCTTCCTGCTCAGGGCATCAGCAACAACATTTGTCTTGCCAGGATGGTAATCAATGGTGCAATTGTAATCCTTGATTAGCTCTATCCACCGGCACTGTCTCAAATTTAATTCCTTCTAAGTAGGCAGGTACTTCAGACTCTTATAGTCTATATAGATGTAGCACTTCTCTTCGTAGAGATAATGCCTCCAAATCTTTAGTGCAAATACTATAGCTTCAAGCTCCAGATCATGTGTCGGATAATTTCTCTCATGTACCTTCAGCTGTTTGGAAGCATATGCAACTACTCTGCCTTCTTACATCAGTACACAGCCCAATCCATTAAGCGATGCATCACTGAAAATTACGAAATCCTTCCCTGATTCCGGCTGTGTGAGAACAGGTGTTGTAGTGAGCATAGCTTTCAGCTCATCAAAACTCTTCTGACATGCTTCACTCCATATAAATTTAACATTCTTCTGCAAAAGTTTCGTCAATGGAGCTGCAAGACGTGAAAATCCCTTCACAAATCTTCTGTAGTATCCTGCTAAACCCAGGAAACTACGAATCTCAATCATATTCCATGGAGTTTTCCACTCAACAATTGCTTCTATCTTTTTAGGATCCATTCTAATTCCCTCTACTGATACCACATGTCCTAAAAAGATCACCTCATTCAACCAAAATTCGCACTTACTGAACTTTCCGTACAACTTTTTCTCCCTCAATATTTGTAAAACAGTCCGTAAGTGCCGGTCATGTTCCTCCTCATTCTTGGAGTAGATCAAGATATCATCTATGAGTACTACTACAAACTGGTCCAAATATGGGTGGAAGACACGGTTCATTAGATCTATGAACACTGTCGGCGCATTTGTTAACCCAAATGGCATGACCAAGATCTCGTAGTGTTCGTATCTAGTTCTGAATATAGTTTTAGAAATATCAACACCCTTCACCTTCAACTGGTAATATCCTGATCTCAAGTCTATCTTCGAAAACACTTTTACTCCCCTGAACTGATCAAATAGATCGTTGACCTATGGTAACGGATGTTTGTTCGTAATGGTCATCTTATTTAGCTATCGGTAGTCAATGCACAACTGTAAGGTACCATCCTTCTTTTTCATGAATAGTACAGGTGCACCCCATGGAGAAACACTGCGTATGAAACCCTTATCTAGCAACTCCTGTAGCTGGATCTTCAGTTCTTTCAACTCTGTCGGGACCATCTTGTAGGGAGCTATCGAGATCGGTGCTATACCCGGTACCAACTCAATTTCAAATTCTATCTCCCTCTCTAGTGGCAATCCTGGCAATTCATCGGGAAACACATTGGTAAATCTTGTACTGTGGGTACATCTTGTATACTCAAACCCTTTTTCTTGGTTTCAAGTACACATGCCAGGTAAGCTGTACACCCTTTCCAAATGAGTCGTCTAGCTGTGGCAGCCGATATTATATTAATCACATCTTTAGATCTTTGGCCTGTGAACACCACTTCCTCGCCATTTGCTGTTTTTAAAGAAATTCTCTTTTCTTGGCAATCCACCATAGCATGGTGTCGATACAGCCAATCCATCCCGAGTATCAAATCAAATTCTTGAAATGGTAACTCAATTAAGTCTCCCAAAAAATACAGTCATGAATCTTAACTGGGCAATCTCTATATTTCTTGGTCACCAATATACTATGACCTAGAGAATTAGTCACAATTATTTCTTGGTCAAGTGTGTCTATCATTAATTTCTCCCTAGATTCAGCAGGTATGCATAAATAAGAGTGCGTAGAACCAGGATCAATCAATGCAGGTACATCAATATAAAAAATTAACAGTGTACCCGTAATCACATCGGGTGTGTCCTGGTCCTCTCTTGCCTTCAAGGCATATGTCCTAGTAGGAGCCTATGCAGCTGGTCTATCCACTGTCTCAGAAATGCCAACCCCTCTCTGATTACCACCCTCTATGTCACCATGGCCTCTTGCTCTTCCTCTACCAAACTGAGTGTTGGGCCTACCCTGCTGAGATGACTGTTCGAATCTGGTTCTGAGACAATCCTTAATCATGTGCTATGTCGATACACAAGATAGGCAAGCTCCTATTAATCTCCAACACCTTTCACTATGCATTTTACCACAGTGATCACATATAGATGGGGCTGCGATCGTCTGATATCACTTCCAGCACTGGCAGCCGATGGAGCATATGACTGTGATCTGCCTCGCCCTGTATGCTGCCTCTGTCCACCACCTCTCTGTGGACCCCAAAATCTCTTGTTGGAACTGCCCTGAGGAGCTTACCCCTGTCCCTGACTCCTCTTCTATTGTCCCCTCTGTTTGCGGCTCTGCACGTCCGTCATAATCTGCTCAATACTGAGGGCAGCCTGAACCAGTCTAGAAAAATCTCGGAAAAACTGAGTAGCTATGTGCATCCGGATATCATTATGTAACCCCTATTCAAAGCGGATACACCAGCTCTCCTCTGTAGGCATAAACTCTGTTGCGTATCTACTCAACCGTACGAAAGTCTATTCTTACTCAGTCACAGTCATTCTCCCCTGTCGGAGATACAAAAATTCCCGTCTTCACTACTCGATATACATAGTCCCTAAATACTTCATTCGGAACTCAGTCAGAAAACAGTCCCAATTCTGCTGCTCCTCTGGGAATGTCTGCTCTACGGTAGCCCACCAGCGGTAAGCTTCCTCCTTCAGCATGGAAACAGCACAAATATATTTATATGTTGGTGAACACTGCAACTGCTTCAGTACTCTCTGTATAGTGTCCAACCAGTACTCAGCAACAATAACATCATCAGTAGCTCTTCCCATAAACTCGACCGCTTCGTATTTACGAAGCTTCTCAATCGGTGGTCTACTAGAGGTCTGCACTGGTACTGATAATGCAGGTGCCTGTGGAGCATTCCAGCTATGCGCTCCAACATCTCGGTCATCCTCTAAAAGAATGCCTCTTGACCCCTACTCCTGCGGGTCTAGGTGTGCTATCCGACTATGGCCTGCTGGAGGGAGCACGGCTCTCAACCTCCTCCTCAACTACTCTCCGCGTACTAGAGGCCATACCTATAATCCACAAGTACCAATTCAAAATTACGTTAGCATCGTAACTGAATTATTTAGCATGTACACTAAATTTTGCATTTTATATATTTTATGTGTCTTATTTTCTCTTAGCCTAGAACCGTCTAAACCTAGGGCTCTGATACCACTTATACTGTAGCGTCCCTCCCGTCGAGACTCGAAGATTTAGACAGGCGACGCTACCTTTCTTCTCAAATTTTTTTAGTCGTATTAAAATATGAGCAAGCATATAAAATAATGAACAAAATAAATTCGCTTAATATTAACGTTCTTATATTTACAGACCCAAAATATAATGTTGCATTATTTACATTAATTACATTACAAAATTTAAGTCTCTAGTACATGCCAAAATATTATAAAAATATTTATATACTTCATGATGCTTGCTGTCACGTCCTTGTGTGGCTTCCGTAAATCACGGCCTCAGAAGACTAGTACCTGCGTGTGGCAAAAACCAACACGCTGAGCATTTTTGCTCAGTGGGTGTAGATAATAATAATAACATAACATTCAATATAAATAGTTTCCATTTTGATTTATTTGTTGATAATTTATGTGCACTATTCTATCAAGTTCTAATAATATTTTCAGTAAGGTCTCAATCATATAATAATTATTTTCAATTCATATTTCAATACATAATTTATTTCTCAATTTCACATTTAGCCCAAGAATATTATGCAAATACGATCATCAGTCATAGAACACATTTGGGTCGAAGCCGCTCAGTTAAATACGTTTGGGCCGAAGCCACTTAGTCACATACATTTGGGTCGAAGCCACTCGGTTGATCAAGCCGTCAATCGTTGTGGTAAGCGCATCAAGTTTAAACCACTCGGGGTACCTCACTGTACACCTGCCCATCAGGGTATCTCACTGTATCCCTAGTATCACATATAGCAGATTTGCGAATCAATGGTATGTCATAACTATATACTAATATCATTTTCTAACACAATAACTTTTAGGGCTATATTTATCAATTTATTAGTACCATCACACGTATCATCTGACTCAATAAGTACTTTTATAGTTGATATTAATACTTATTTTGATAGTGCAACATATAATTATCCATGAGAAATAATATATATATAATTCAATTAATTATTGAGTTGAAATAAAAGTTTATTATATTTATATTATTAATTTTAATAGTATATTTATAATAAAAATCTAAGCTATTAAATTTATATAGTTGGACAAAATTTAAAATAATTCTCATTCAGTCAATTTGAAAATGTTAAAAAAAAAGGTAAATTGAATAACACTTAAATAATTTACTCTCTATTATTCAATCAATTTGAAAATATTAAAAAATATTAAAATATTAATATCAAATATATATAATACATGATTTTTTTTCTAATATTGTTTACGGTAAACTATAACATTTAAAAATGTATTTTAAAATATTCATATATTTATTTTATTTTATTATTTTACATAATTAATTTTATAATTAAAATAAAAAATTAATTAAACTAATAAATAATTAATTAAAAATTACTATATCATAATTTTATATAATATATTATTATTAATTTTATAATATTTATTTTATCTCATGTTCTTTAATAATAATTATTTATATGTAATTTTAAATTTATATTAATTAAATAAAGAATATATAAAAAAAAAGGAAAAAAGATATTTCAAAAAATCTCAATATTCCCCTCTCCCTTCGTACATTGAGATAAAATTAGTAATTAGTATAGATTTAACTTAATAATTTATTATTTAATTATTAAATAAAATTTTCTATATTAAAAAATATTATAATGATAAATTAAAAATAAATAAATAGACAATATAAAATTATATAAGAAATATAAAATAATAAAATATTAATATATACTATAATTAAGCATATTTTATATATAATACATTGATAAAAATAAATAAATTTTAAATATAAATAAATTAATATAATATTTTCATATATAAAATCAATCTAGTTGATTTTCTTATCTTTAAGCATCATCTAGTATAATATGTAATTTGAAGATGATATGCAATGATTTGTAATTCGAGTATAATCTGCAATGATTTGTGTTTGGAGTATGATCTATAATGATATGTAATTAAAGTATGTTTTGTAATTCGAATATGATCTGTAATAATATGCAATTCGAGTATAATATGCAGTGATTTTGAATGCAAGTATGATCTGATTTTCAAATCGAGTATGATTTGGAATGATCTTCAATTCGATTATGATTTGCTATGATTTACGAATGATTTGCAAAATAAAAATAAGTTTGTTTGTTTGAATTATGAGAAAATAAAAATAATAAAAGCATTTGAATTTTTATATAGTGCATTTTATAGAGTTTAAATACAATTAAAAAATAAAATTATATTTAAAATAAATTATAAAATATTATATGAGATAAATTATAAAAATTTAATGATATAGATTGTCACGAACGGAAATTAGGGTCTAAGAGATTAGACGCCTAATTTAATGATATTAATAATTAAATGAATAAATAAGGTAATAATTGAAGTTAAGAAATAGATAAATAAAAAGGAAATGCAAATTGGAATTAATGAGAAATGAATAAAGGAGATAATATATATATATATATATATATATATAATATTAATCCAAATTATAATTAATCAAATTATAATTAATTATCTCACTTTTAAGATAATTAATCATAATTTATAAGTTATGGGGTTGCTTTGTTCTACCACGATACAAGAGCAATGAAGCTCTACTTTGGACCAGTAGCCCGCAATCGTAGGTTTCCAATTGGCCCAATCACCAGACCTTATTAAAGCATTGCAGAACATGGCTTCCTCTTCAGGAGCCCAAGGTATGGATTCTAAACAGGCTATTGTACCGGCCCATGGTACAGCTAGTCCGCTTCAAACGGTAAGTGGTAAAGACGAATCAAATCCGTTGAAGGCTGTGGCTTTGCCAAAAAGCCAATACACCCTAAAGCCCAGAACAAAATGGTTTTTAAAACAAAAATTTGATTGCGAAATTCCTTTGGAAAACAGTTTTAATCATTTAACTCCATGGGAAGCAATCACTAAAATGTATTCAACGCCTGGGCAAAACCAGCAAAACCAGTTTTTTAAACCTACAGATCCCTCAAAACCTCAAGGTTATTATCAACAGATTTTAATCGAAATGGGAGATGTAGAAATCAAACATAACTACGACCCTTTAAATACAATTTTATACTCTTCATTTAAAATAAAAAGAATTTCTCACCCAACAGGATGGCCTCATCCCAATTTAAGCATGGGTATTAAATTCAAAGTTTTAAAATCATGGCATTCTTCCTATAATTATTTTGATTATATGGAAGCATGGAATAAAGCTTTTTGTCTTCAAAATCCTTCAAACACTCATTCATGGCTTATCTATTTTGATACAGCCACTGCTTTTAAAACCACCAAACAAATTCCAAATTGGTTTTTCCAATGGTGGCAAAATCATGGTATTTCTGAAGATATTCTATCCGAAGAAGTACTTAAAACTTATTCTTATTTTAAAACCAATTTCAAACCACAAACAGCAGAAAAATACATTCCTCCTTTGATGTATTACTGCTTAAATTTCTTTCTCCCTTGGGTATATCAATGGTATTTTGACTTCTATACAGAAGAAAATGTACCAATGATTATCAAAAGGCATAAAATCAAATGGTGGGGCTCCTTCAAGAATCCTACCACGGAGACATCGATAAAACAATGGGTTTTGAAAAAAGCCAGTTTTCCCCCATTGTCATACAGCAGTAAATTGGCCCTTCCAGAGCAGCCCAGTTTTGGAATACAAAAGGCCCAATATCAAGCCCAGCTTGC